>CM020024.1:72236081-72348581 GCA_009769605.1 Bucorvus abyssinicus | reverse complement strand
ACCTGAGAAATAAGCAAGTAACGTTGTGTTGTCTGCAATAAAGCAGTAAAAGTCAGTAGACATGGCTTTTCTTCCTGACTCTTCTATTGACATCATCTGAAATTTTGACTTTCTTTAGCAGTGAGAAGAAAACATCTTACTGTTCGTTGTGCATAACGGTCAAATACCTTGAGATGAATTTACATAGCCTTGAATTGAAGGACCAGACATTACTGCTAGCATTACATCCGAGATTGTCAGGACACTGCTGGTGTTGGGAGCTGGGGGTTTCCCCATGGGGTACATCAGGACAGTCTGCCACACAGAGCTCATCCCACTCCCCAGGGAGCAGCAGGGCAGACGGGGGACACCAGGGCAGCCCCAGCCCGAGGCATTGGGCACCTCCATGGGGATGAGGGTGGGTTGAGGCAGGGCTTGGATGGGGCTCCCTAGGTAGGTCCATCTTGATGGGACCCATGGCCAGGGAGGGCAGGGCTGTGGGGAGTTGGAGACCAGCCCTGTTTTGGCATCATCACTGGGGCTGATGACTCTGGGGGGTTGAAATGGAGTCCTGGGCCATGGGCAGGGTGGGGGGAGCCCTTAGGGGGCTGAGCAGGGACAGCCAGGGCTGGTAGTGCCCTCAGGGCTCTGATGATCATTCTGATGACTGATGGAATCAGTATCTAATTTTCCTACCTCCTAAAGTAGTGATGGTATTGTCTAATTTTAAGACAATGATTTAACTATTTGAACCTTCCTAATTCTGTTGTAGCTGTGTGAATTCTTAGCAGATGAGGCACATAGAAAGTCTTTTCAGAATTATTTTTTCCCCAGTTAAAGCTTTTCTTGTTTACTTGCATTTTTAAGTTAGTATTGTTTCTATTGTTATAAATTCATTATTGTTTTTGCTGCCAGTTTAATTACTTTCACAAGCCCTACAAGTTCCAGTGTGCTAGGGGCTGTCCACTGAAAGAGCTTTTACTGCCTCTGTGTGCTTGCGGTAAAAAAAAGAGTCCACAGCACAGATAGAGATGGAGATGTACTGGGAAATACAAGCCAAAGTCCAGTAAGTGTCTCAGATCACTGCTGGCCTACACATTTTCAAACTTTTGGCAGGTGTTACATAAAAAAAAAAGGTCTAGAAGCAATTTGTAAGAGGACCATAAATAAACTTTACAGATGTTTATGGCACGCTCCTTCCAGGTGTGAGAGATGGATGAGAGAAAATACAGAAGCATTTATACAAAAATTTTTCAAATGGGATCAATAGACAGCAGGTTGCTCAGAGGAAGGGGCAGATTCTCTGCTTTAGCTATACTGACCTAGACTTACATCTGACAAGCCATTAGTTTGGACAGAACGCATGGGATTTGTCTAATTGAATCTGAGCATCAACAGTTATAGTTACTGCACAGGACAGATGATTCTGTACCTGTGAGATGATCCATGCATAACTTCTTAACACAGGAAAATAGGTAGTTTTAGGTTATATCACTTGTTAAAAATGCCCACATAAGGATGAGATGAATTATACTCTGGAAGAGTCTGTTTTTCCCCACTGACTAGTTATTGATGTCACGTGTTGCAGATATCAAACACTGGGTCAGATAAATCCCATACAAAATGTCTGGAGTGAAACAGAGAAACTTTAATTATATTCAGTACTTGCATGTATGCTTCTAGGTGATTACTCAGGATCATGGAGCTGGGGAACTCAAAGGAGAGAAGGCTGCCTTTGGAGCCCTCAAGGAAGTTTTAGTTGGAATGCAGTGTTCCTAGAGGGTACAGATACAGTATGAACTGGGGGAGGCACTTCTGCAAGTCTGAGAGGACTTTACGATATCTGGGAGTATCTGCAACTCGCTCAGCAGTATCAATTTGGGGCAAAAGCCTCCTATCTATTCCTTGAATACTCCTAGCTAGGTCTTTTGAATGATCCACCTAGAAAGAAGAAAACAAACTAATGAACAAAAACCCAAACAACCCACAAAACCAGGCTTCAACAACTCAAGGCAGAAGAAACAGGATGAATTTAAGCTTTGATCTTGCAAAAACTAATTGCATGAAAGGTGAGAAAACTAAAAGCATGAAAGGAGGAAATGTGACTATTTCCACTGAAGTCAGTAGTAGGAATTATGCATACAAGTTAAAAAAAGAACATAAATGTCAATCACCAGGTTATGCACATCCTCATCGATCTGTGCACATCCCTTGAGGTTCTGTCCTTAAAAATTCATAGGTCTGGGGCCTTGTATCATAAACTTTATCTAGTATTCATAACTTTTTAAATCATGTTGACACAGTTAGCAACATTGAAACACCAGATACAGGGCATTTAACAACAATTAAAAACTTAAATATTGTTTGTTCCTTTAAATTCTTCTCTCTTTTTTTTTTTTTTTTTATTTCTTAGAGAAAAGTACAAGCTGACATGATTTTGGAACAAATCTTCACTGCTCAAAAAAGCTGTCTATGTTCACCCCCATTTAGAGCATATCTACTACCATCAAAGAAAGCTTCAGCTTTAGAAATCCTGTTTGTATGTCAAAGTCCTGTAAGGTATGAAGCACTAGACTTCTTGCCCCATGACCTATGGCTTCAGTTTATGTTACTGCTTAGCCCATCTAGCAGGATCTGATTTCTTTTTTGGGTCACGTAAAGTGTACCACCCCAGTACTTCGTTTAACAGGTCCTTGTGCTGTCTAATGGACTAAGAGAATTATCATCATTGTCAGGTGCGCAGGAGAGTAAGCTGCATGATACACGCTGTTAGTCTGATACCCTCTCTGATGACAGTTTATGGTTCACCAACTTGGTTAAACAGCACATCAGCAGCAGTGATGGGTGATCAATCTCATTCCCTATAGAATTGCTCCCAAAAGTGTCATTATTGAGAAATAAACCCAGGAAATGCCATCAGAAGGACTCAGCAGACTTTTTGTTTAAGTTCAGAGCTGTAAATAAAGTAAGGGAGAAAAGATTTTTAAATTGTTTTTAATTGTTCTATTTATGTATTTCAATTATTGAAAAATAGTATTATATAATTTCATACTGTAACTCTTTTGCAGACCTACTGTGAAGTACTTTATATGAAGTTATTGTACATTTCCAAATGTTTTTCAGAACATCTTCATTTTTTTCACCCATGGAAAATGAATTATTGCCTTCATCTTTTGCTTACAGGCACAGGATCTGATTCCTCTGCTAGAGGAATGCTGGAAGTAAATATAAATTGGGAGAGGAGTGGCACGCAGAGGCAGTAAAGACAGAAAGGGATGTGAGGGTGCTTGGCTGTGCCCTGGCAGCCAAGAGGACAAACTGCATCAAACACAGTATAACCAGATGGTCAAAGGAAGTGATTATCCCCCCGTGTCCAGCATCGGTGTGGCCTTGCCTTGAGTATTTTGTGCAGTTCTGGGCCCAGCAATTTAAGAATGATGTGAAGGTCTTTGCATCCAAAGGACAGCAATGAAGCTGGCGATATGCTTTAACTTTTGGTGCGATCTGAAGTGGTCAGGCAGTTAGGCTTGATGGTAATTGTAGATTCCTTCCAGCTGAAGTATTCTGTTCCATTCTATTCTAAATTTAACTGAAATGCACCCAAAAGTGTATAATTTGATAAAGATTTCTGCATCTGCACATTGATTAAGTGCCACGGGAATACTGGAAGAATTGGAAAAGGCTAGTTCTCTCAACTCCTCTCAGGTAGGGAGAAAAAAATAAACAAAAACCAAAGCAAACAGGCCTGGACAGATAACAATTATCATCTAGCTATTCATCCTGCCCAATCTCTCTATCCCTGCAGTGTTAGAACCGTTACTAACAGTCATTAAAACTAAGAACTTTTAATGATATTTAAACCAATAATTTCTCAATATTAAATCCTGCTTACCTAAAAGTAAGGGAAATTACCGTATGAAGTTTTTTGTTGTTTTTTTTTCAAATACTGCTACACTTTAAACAGCCAGGCTGTAGTGAGAAGTCATTACATACTGCCATAATTCATGGAGGTCTATGTTGTCACTCAGCATTCAACATGACATAGTATTACAGTGAAATATGTTGTCCTTTTTGAGCGCACTGGTTAAAATAGGTCTTGAAATATTCCTAGTGAGCACAGTCATCAAGCCCTTTTAAGCTTTCCAAGACTTTAAAATTGTGTTTACAGTTCACATAGAGACATGTCATGGGGGCCATGGTGGAGCATTCATGCAGAAAGATGCTCAGAGAAATGACAGGATATTAGCATATGACAACAGAACACTCCACATGCCAGAGAGGAACTTTTCTAGCTTTAGAAATGGACTATCTGGTGGTATTTTGCGCTTTGAACACAATGTGGATGAAACATATTTGCAATATCTCCCGTCGGACCAGACGCTCAAAGACTGAAAAGTAGGCACCCTTGCAAGACAGCTTGTGATTTTACTGAAACTTCCATAGCTTTCACAGGAGGGAAGAAGTGTAATTTGGAGGCGTATTTTTATTGGCTAGCAGTGAACCTCCCCAGAGATTATAGTTTTAAGTGTATTTTCTAACAGATCAATTAATACCCAGACATTTGAAAGGAAAATAAGAAACTGAAGGAGCGAGCTTTACGGTTGGTTTTTTTTTTAACTTTCAAAAAGAAAAGTCTTACAATAATACCCAGTGTTCAAGATAGAAAATTACTCAGAACATAACTAATGTTACAAGTATATACTTCCTTAAAGCAATTCTGAGTATGAGGATTTCTAAATTAAAATAACCCAACCAACAGTTTTACTTTTATAGTTTTATGAGCCATATCTTTTCCCTGATATTATTTTGTGTTCTTTCTACCTGAATCAGAGATGAAAAGTAGCCGCCAGTCAAATACATGTCTTTTGACGAAGAAATGACATAATAGTTTCTATCCTAACAACTCTAGATTCCTGGCATTAAACAAAGCTTCTCTAAAGTATCTACAATGCAAAAAATACTCAACATGCTTCTCATCATGTGCCAACACTTCACAGAAACTTCTACAGAAACAATGTTTATGTATATATATATATCTCATATACATTATATATATTATATATATTATATATATATGCCATTGCTTAGTAGTTGCCTTCAAATGCCAATCTTTTAATGGCAGTCAGTGACGCAGAGAGGTGTAAAATTTCACAGTCATGCGCAATGAACAGAGCTTTTTTGTTTTGATCTGCAGAATTTTTACCTGTCTTATTTTGAATTGCAGATTAAACTGATGGTAAATATTACAATAAGTGCATATGTATATAAATAGATAGATTTCTTCATTTATTTCCAGACTTTCACCATCACTGTTATTATCACTGTAGCACTTCAAGCTATCAAACATTAGGTCTTTAGGTCAAACAGATTAAGGTCTGGTTTTATTCCATCCAAATAAAAACATAAGGTAAGAGCTGAAATAAAATTATAATGAAGTAAAGGGAATTGCTCACATTCACAAAATGTGCCAACAGAAGAAAAGAATTCAACTGATTTTTGAGGCCATTAGACTACTTCATAAAAGAGGAAAGTGGAAAATAAATAATATTATGTTCTTCAGTCAACAGAAAGGAATGGTGATAAATTTCTTTAAATTATACCCAAAGATATACCCAAACTTTTTGAATAATAAGGCCATGTTCCAGTTGTGTCAGAACAGGTCTATCCTTCTTGTAACAATGTACAAAAATGCACACACAGACACTGAAATTCTTTTTCCCCAAACACCTTTGTTTAATTCTTAGATATAGTTAGCCATTCCTGTTCAACGTCAGCACACTTGGGAGATACATTGAAAGCCTCTACAGAAGGTCATTTTGTATTATCTGGGTTGTCAAACCTTTCACGTAACTGTAAAATTAAACCCCCTAACAAAAGAAGAAAGGGGGTTACAATTTGGCCTTTTTTGGTGACACTTTAAGGCATCCAGTTTTAATCAAATTAACCTCTCATCAGTGTTGTTCACAGGGAGGAATTGAGAAAAATTGTAATCACATTTTTTTTATGTCGTTTTTTGTTTCCATGAGAACAACAACTTATGATTTAAAAGAAACTGTATTGTTTCTGGACCTGGTCCTCTTCAGAAAAGTGAGATTATAAAGATCACAGCTCAGATCTACAACCACTTTAGGGCAACTTCAGTAGGATAGAAAGTAATATGATTATAAACAGATATAAGTGATTTTAAATGTTCATGAACTGGTGAAAAATACCTTCCCACTCAGACACAGATGCAACAGAGAGCATTACTGCAAAATTAGTGCCAGTCTTCACTGGACCATTCAGTGTCACCAAGTATTCATCAGATGTGAATTACACTCTGAACAAATTGCCTGAAGGAACAGATACAGGGATTTTCATGTTCTAAACGTGCTCTCCTATTAGTATCAAAATAGTCCATTGGAGGATATCTCAACCCCTGAAGACATGCAATGAACAAAAATGCTACAATACTCCACCATTATTCCAAAGTACAGTCTTTAAAAATGAAAGATAATATACAGTAGGCTCGACTCCCTATTCCCTTAGACTCCATTATAATCACCCTTATGATGAGCCACACCTCATTATAATAACAGCCAAATTGCTTGGCTCCCAAGGGCAGACTAACAGTCAGGGTGGATTGTACTTATACTCAAAATAACCAAGAATAATCAAGATGAGTCTCTCAGTTTGATAATGTATGACCACTTTTGCATAACTAATGCCGTTCTGACAGGAAAAATGCTACAGATTAAGCAAAAAGAATTAATCTGGCTGATATTGATTGGATGCATAACAGTGAGTAATGTGTCAGCATATTTATTGCAGTTATAATAACATCTATTTTCTAGGCAAAAAAGTTCATTTCTTTAGGTGTCCAAATGGAACTTAAAATCCTGTATATCATGTGTATAAATCTTGCATATTTCTGCACTGAAAGGATATGGTACAGTACCATTTTAGTTCATTTTAAATAGGGTCAATGACAAGTATTGCTTAGTAATTAAAGGAGAAAACCGTGACAGCCGTTTGCCGGCAGTGAACTCAGTGCAGATTTGTCACTTTACACCTAGTGAAGATTTGCTCCATGGTATTTTATGTCTTCAGATTAATAGTAATTATGTTCAAAACGTTTGCAATGAAACCCAAACCCATGTGAAACTCTCATGGTATTGTGTTTCTTACAAATGCCAAACATATATAATGTTCATCAAAAGGTTTCTTAAGGTTCATGAGCTTAAGACAGGCTTTGAATTAAAACTATGGCTAACTGATAGTTTTTTATTGAAGCTGTACAAATTTTCCTTAGTTCATATGAAAAACTAGAGGAAACACTGAAGATTCATCCTTGAACCAAGACCAAAGCAAAGTGAAGAACCACAATCCAAGAAAAGAAAAAAAAAAAAAAGAAAAAATGTGAGAAGACACAGTGTGGTAAATAAATCCAGTCAGTAAAACCAAAACCCAGGAAAAAAAAATCTTGGCTTGTCACCTTTTCATTATTTACACTCAACTGAAAAACTGTTAAGTTAATGTACTAATATACTCATTTGGGAAGCACTTGCACAAACTCAGCTGTATAGGGATCACACTTTGATGGACTGCTTGTTAAGTCACCTGAGTCACTTCCCTTGGAGAAGGATTTCACTGTAGATCACTCTAAGAGGGCATGAAATAAATACATAATTACTAAAAAGAATAAAATAGAATGAAACAGAATAAAATAAAATAAAATAGTAACTAAAAATCCAGATTTAATGTTTGCATTAAATTGCCACCAAATTTTCATCAGGCAACACTTCAAAATTAATTTTCAAAATAGTTGAGATAACCTATATTGATCATAGTTTCCCTGATATTTTCTTTTTTTCTTTTTTCCCCTCCTAACCTCATATCTTTCTGCAAGGCACAATCTTCATGGAAAATTCATGTTTTCTGTTAACCATTTGTACAGTATTTTCCAAGCGATCTTCTTCTAGTTTCCAGTGAAAAGTGAAGAGCTGCAACTTGTGTCTGTAAAGCTATTCACTTGTACGTTTAAACAAATAAGACTGTAAATTCATTTCACGTCATATCTGTAACACAGAATGGAAATTGTAATGAGGTAAGTAAGAAAAACTCTGCTGCAAAGAAAAAGTTAAACACAAGCTTGACTTTAAAGAAAGACATATATATGGCAACCTACAGAGCTTGACAAGGTGTTAAATCAATACAAGAACAAATATGCTCTTTATTCTACCTAATTGTACTTTTATAAGATGTTTGGCATATATGAGTATTGTTATTTATAAATAGTTCAAAAACACCTACCATATTGATTCAGAGCAGTGATTGATTGACATGGTTTGAGTATAGTGTAATTACTGTATCCATGAAATGATTTAAAATGTTCTGAAAGAAAATTAATCTTGTACATGCGATATATGAGTTTTGTAAGTAGCCACCTTAATACCAAAATATTCTTAGTGATCTGTGTCATAGCTGGCCTACTTGCTTTCTTGTAAGATGTATACATTGCACGTAGTGTCTGTTTTCCTTGGGAAATCTGTTTGGCATCATAAATGAATAGATAGTGACTTGGAGAATTCTTTTTTGTTGATGTTTATTTATTTATTTGTTTGTTTAAGACAATGTTTGAGCTCCTGGTGGAGCTATCTGGAGAAGAATGGTTTACAAAGTATTTTTAAATCAGGTTATGGGAGAGACGGGATGAGTGCGGTGAAAAGAGAAAGCTAATTAGACTCAATATGTTACAGCGGTTCATAGGAGAATGATCTGGGAAGTGGCCACAACCTGCAGGAAGTGGTTTGCATTGTAGTGCAGTACCGAGTAGCACTACATGGCTCAAAAGAGACTTGACCCATAAATTATACTTTTTTTCTAGCCAAAGACTTCTGGGTCCTCTGCACAGGCTAGAATATAAAATAACTTCTTGGGTGAATTATACTGCAGAAGCAACAGAAATCTTATGAGTTTTCTTCCTTCCATCAGGAAGGAAACATGGCACAGTGTGGCTTTGCTTCCCTGTGTAACTTTGTTCCTTGGGCTCTGAAAGGAAACAGAATTTAGCTCTAAGTTTACTGGATCAGGATTTAGAATGGAAGTTGTGGGCATCACCTTCAGTGTCAGCTCAGGGTTTAGACAGGCTTGTGAAAAAGTAAGGGAGGTGGTGGGAGATTACTCTTGGCAAGATCAGTTTCACTCATTTTCACCACCAAAATCACTTTGCGCTTGGAAACTGAAGTGCATGTACATGTGCATGTGTGTGTATGTGAGTGAGTATTACAGCAGATGGAAAAGATAGAAGTCAAAAGGTAAATCTCACTTCCTACTACACTCGTCTTTAATCATCTGCAATCTCACAATGCAGTATCAGCAGCATTCACACATAGCTACGTTCACACACTGAAGCCTGGGAATAAATCTTAAGGGAGACGGTGAAGGGGTAGTAAAAAATCCCTTTGTTATCTGATATTTCCACTTTGTTTTGCAGAAGAGAATTTATAGATAAAACTGTAGAATTCATCCCAAAAGTTCTAGGAGCTGCTGTAGATGATTTTTCATAAACAGGTAATCCATTATCTGATTTTCTAGATTTCTGCAATTTCAAGAGCTTTATGTAATCTGAAAATCAGAACTTCCATGGTTTCTTAAATGTGAATTGAAAACGCCCACCTTTACCCAAAGCCTTAGACTTTGAGACCTTAAACCAAGACCAAAGCAAAGTGAAGGACTGCAATCTATTGTACTGAAAAAAAGGTGAAAAGACAGTGATAAACGAATCCAGTCAGTAAAACCAAACACCCAGGGAAAAAAAAAAATCTTGAGTTGTCACCTTTTCATTATTCAAACTCAACTGAAAACCTGTTAATGTACTAATATGGGAAGCACGTGCATGAACTCAGCTGTGTAGGGATCTACATATTTAGGGGTTAGCATGTTTTTAAAGGGATTGTTCCAATGTGACCTTTGCTGTCCACATTTGTCATCCCTCCTTTTATCATCATTTAAAAAATAGGAAGCTTGTGGTGCTGCTGAAAAATCAGTACAGGAGTCTGAGTTAGCTTCATTTAAAAATCACATATCACCTACAGAATAATTCACTGAACTCTTATGGCAGAATTCCCTTAGTAATGCTTTGGAAAAAAAACCCTACTAAGCTCTCATATACCTGTTTGAATTGGAAAGAAATTCCTCAGTTACCATTTATTTAGAAACTGAAAATATTTGAATGGTTTGTGGAGGGAACACAGCACAAATCCAACTCTCCCAATGAGATACTGTCATTTTAGAGGTATTTTCCTGAACGGATCTTGTGGTGATAAGAATTCACAATGTTTTATATGATATATCACCCTGAAGGAGCTAACAGTTTATGAGAAAGCCAGAATAACAATTTCCTCTCCCATCAGATGGATTCACTTCCGGATCATGAGAACAATGCATTCAGCAAAACAGGATGTTGAAGATGTCAATGAGTGAAATTGCAGCTCCCTTTCTCCTCATATGTCTAACTCGCTACCATCCTCAGTTATTTTAACGATTGCCTGAAGTGTTCATTCATGTCAAGGCGTGTTATTTACTTCCCATTATGGACACGACATTACACAACTTCATTACAAATTGAGAGAAACATACTGCCTTCCAAAGTGTGAGTATTGCCCCATTATCTATGAATAGAAATGAGTGCTGGCACTAGATGGCAACTACTTGCAACAGATATTCTAAATGTTATGGACAAAGTTCCGTTTTTGATAATGTGCCAGAGAAAGATAAACTACATCAAAAAGGCTCTACTGAATCAATTTATCATTCACATTGTCAGCCCATCAAGTTTATTCATATAATTCATAGGCTGATTATGTAGAAAGTCAATGAATCATATAGCTAAATATTTTCTAGTGACTTTATGAATGATAGAGTTAATCAATATTGTACCTGAACAGAGTTAATCTCTAAATGTTATTGCTAATAACCAAACCTTCAGAACTTTAACTTAAATAAATAGGAAGAAAATTTGTTAACAGACTATACATTCAGCATCTGATTCTATACATAAAAGAGTAGCTAAAAGAAAGGCTGATCATTATTTTTGATAGAAAGTATAAACAATATATTTTAATCCAGTGAAACAATTGTCTAAACCCATTTTACGGGAAGTAGTACCATTAAAACAGTATCATGGAGTGGCAGAGGTGGATACCTAGTATCAAGAGCCTCTAAGACGCCATATGACTTCCAAGACTAAATGTGGTCTAATCTGTCCTCCTTGGTACACTGAAACTGTAATAGAGAGTGTCCTTAATGCATATAGACAGTATACACAAACTGAGAAAAAAACATCATTGAATATAAGTTAGAAGTCTGTCAGCTTACTATATCTGAAAGAGGAAATTTTTATTTTGTTGTCCTTACTTGTTCCTGGTGACATATGTAGAAAGACTTTCCATGAACACAATCCAGCAGCCTCCCAATGTATCTTCAAATGTGAAAGAACAATAAAGAAATAAAGAAAATAAAGAAATAAAAAGTTTGTGATTGCCTCACTGCCTCAGTTACGTACCTAAGAAAGCAGTCTCGGAAAGAAGTTGGCTAAATTAACTATATAACCAAAGAAGAAAAGGGTGCCTTTGCTAGTCTCAGAGAAAGATCATGGCCACCTATACTTCCAGAATTAAGTTATGCAAACAAGATTTTCCTCTAGAGAATTTCAGAAACACTTTTCCATAACTACAGGGTATTTTTGGAAGACTGATTTGCCAGGTGGAAGTTAGAGTCTTCTGGTACATGAAGTAGAAACCACTCTTCATAGTTACCTGTTACTTTACATTGTGTTGTAAAAGATTCTTTCACTTCTTGTATGGATAAGTGAAAAATCATGACAAAAATAGTGTATAATTCTGACATTAATTTATTTTTAAATCTCAAAACATTTAACTTTAAAAAAATACAATTAAGACAATTAAAAAATAATTTAAAATCTTGTATGAAATCTTCCAACTGTCCCAAGGTCTTCGAAGAAACCTACCAAGAAGTCACATCCTGTTTCATTCTAACCTCCACTGTTGTGCCCTTCAGATTCTGCACAGCAGATACACACAAACATTCTTGATTATAGTAGGCAATATGAAGAAACAAGCAAGGCATACATGAGTACCATCACTGCTAACTATATACAGATGTGATGGACTCCGATATATGTATATTAATCCCCTGACTGGTGTCACTACAGGGCTCACAAACCGGTTACAAGGATACTAGCTACATATGCAAAGGACATGAAATTCTGGAAGATTGGTTTGGTTTGGTTTGGTTTGGTTTGGTTTGGTTTGGTTTGGTTTGGTTTGGTTTGGTTTGGTTTGGTTTGGTTTGGTTTGGTTTGGTTTGGTTTGGTGGAACTTCCTAGTAAAACCAAAGTGCCACCCAACAGCTTACAGGCAATTTCCAGGCAAACCTCATCTTCTGCCATAATTGTTGGCTAAAACGTACCCCTTCAAACAAATAGGCACCTTCACAAGCAATTGATCTATTCCTAAAATAGGCACCTAAGGGTTGATAAAAAATGTTTTATTCTTTTGAGGTGTGTATTTTGTCCATTGGCTATAAATATGTCTATAATAAGTAGCTCAAATCTAACTTTTAGCTATCCTAACTTAGGGACAATCAATTTCATCCTCTGTCTCCAGAGCTGATCTATGCAAATTGGACCAAATTGTAACTAAGTTGTAATAAATGATTATACAAACCAGTGAGAATTCAATAAATTCAAAACATGTCTCTCTGCATCGCCGGTCAAAACTGCAACAAGCAAAGTCAACAACCTGCTGCCAAACGCAAGTGAAATTCCAGAGACTCTTTGATCCTGTATCTCAAAAAGTTTTTTTTTAAAACCTGCAAATACTCAGTATTCAGGTCAGTTTAGATGTTACTGTGACTGGTATATCAAAACTAACTGTTAATTAAATCCATAGAATGATCAAGCAAAAGTAAAGAAGTAAAACAAGGAATAAGCAGAAGAACTTCCAGAGACAAAATAAGTACAATTAAATAGTTATTCAGAAAGAGTTTCCTGCATAATTAACTGTACAAAAAAGCAATAAGAATGAATACCGGAATGGAGCCTTACAAATGTAAGCCCTCACATTTCCAAAATCAAGGCAGCCACAGCTGGCATGGTTCCAAAATCTACAAAATATTTATTATTTAGTTCTGTCTTCCTTTTTTGTAATTAATTCACAATTAAACAAGTTGTAATTATAATTCAGATACTGGCAAAATATATTCTGTGGTGTTAACCATTGATGGATTTGTAAACAAAAGCAGCTGGACTGGAATTTCTTCAAGGAAATATTTACATGCCAACAGTTTATCAAACTGAAAGTCTGCAGATAAATCTACACATGGGCATTATGTTAATGACGAGAGCAATGATGATTCATATTCTTAGCTGTAGTTGCTTTGTACTGCTACAGCTGTAAAAGAATAAAACCTGGAAGGAAAAAGGATAAGGAGGCAGGCCTAGGGTTTTACTCCCCTGCCTCCTTTCAAGGTTAGAACATTTGTTACATTATACTGGAAATAATGATTAACAATAGGGCCATTGTCCAAGATTCTTTCACCTCTAGAGGCCAGATTTCTGGAGGTATGTAACTGATGTCGGATGCAACTAAGCGCTTTGTGGGATTTTACAGAAGCACAAGCACTCACTGAAATTTTAAATGGGTATCCATGTAGTTTGAAAATACCAGTACATATCAAACCATATCTTTGACAAACGATGTGTGTATTTGTTTATTAAATCTCCTTATTGCTTCAATGCCAGAAAATATTAGTAACTGCTTTAAAAAATTCTACCTGCTTGACTCCTGCTCAGTAGGCTCAACTTGCACACTATTACCCAGGTCTTGAGATTTAAAGGGGGTCACACCCTACAGAAAAGCATGGGACACCTTCCTTTCAGCAGCCACTTGTCGCCCTGTAGGGAGTGACTGATACACGGCTATAACTCTCTCCAAAGTATCTCAAGAGTTCAAATCAAGGACCTTGATTTCAATATATGTATTTGAATGCAGACACACACAAAAAGAATAAATTAATTAAAAATATCAGAAAGACATGAATAATAGTAATAATAATAATAAATATAATTAAAATCTTAAGACAGAAGGGTGCATAAACTTAGGCAACTAAGAATTCTGTTCATTTCAGGAGAAATTCAGGAGAAAGAGGCACTTTCCTAGGAAAATTCAACTCATCTTGAGTTTCTTCCACATGAATAATTCATTCTTTGGAAGATCTCGAATTTAAGGAAAGCTTGGGGTATCTGAAAAGAAACCTCAAGCTGGAGGATCCCTTTCCATACAGAGACTGAAAGACCCTTTAACTGCTCATGCAAGTCCTTGCGAGTGGCACTGAAACATGGTCAATCTGGAACACGTCCACTTAGTAGAAGGAAAGACTCAGCTTCATTCTAGCCTGATTAGCTACAGTGGAAGTCACCCATTTCAAAGACAATTAGGTTAGGGATTAATCTTCCTTCCTTCTCCCAGACAAAGTATTTTTCAGGTTAGTAGCTGAATAATGGGCAAGTGGTGGAGTAGAGTCTGGAAATGTAAAAGTACGATTCACAATGGCAACAAGAGCTGGTGACTAGACCTAAATGCACTTTGAATGTGACTGGGGGTGGGGTATTTTGTGGTATGGTAGGACTGAGCAGTCATGTGTGGGTTGTACACTAAAGCAAGATACATACTAGTAAATTAAAAGTGATCAACTAAAGTTCAGGAACCCCGTCTCAAGACAGCATAGAGCAATCTTTCTATGTGATACTCCCTCACTCTTCAAAGTGAAGTTGGCTGTTCACAAACTATCTTCTGGGTCTGACCGAGACTAGCTGCTACGCCACTACCAGAACAGTCTGCAACAGAGCTAGCTAGCACGGGCCATCACTTGGCCAGGGACCATTCTAAACAACACAGCAGCAGGAAAGATCACATTCCCATGACTTGGAAACTTCTGACTTCATTCAGCTTTCTGTTGTAACAGCCTAAAAGAATCATACCAACCTTTTGGTTTGTTTGGGGTTTTTTGTGTTTTGGTTTTGTGTGTGTGTGTGTGGTGGTTTTTGTTGGGGGTTTTTTTGGCTGTGTTTCATTAAGATCAAAGGAAAGCCATGGTATATAACGTGTGCCATGTATTAGGATGTGAACATTCAGGCTGATTGCCTCACATAAGCAATGAACACTTTTCATGTCTTGGAAAACTATAGTTTATTGACTGTATAAAGGATGACAGTTTTGCTTGTGCTCAGTAAAATCTATGTATTCTGGAAGCACAAGATATAAGCAAAGCCTTGTACATGTAGACCTTTTGTTTCTTTGCTGGTGTTGAATTTACTGCATACATGTAGAAGAACTACAGGGGATGTATGGTTAGCAGGTAAAGCAGTGACTCAGAGAAAAATGGCAGGTAGGATCAGCTGTGGCTGCTGCTAAACGGATTCATGCAGTCCTTGCTAGCTCCTGTTCTGCCTTTGAGAAGCAGGCTGACAGAAATATTCTGTCAGCCAAGTAGATGCTTCTGTTGAGCTCTCTGTGGTCTGCAGACTGAGACTCCTTAGTTATTGCACTGCAATCAAATATGAGAAACCACATAAGATTTTTTTAATGTGTATTTTGGAAATTATACCAGCTAGGAAAAAAAAAATATATCTAAAGAGCATCATTAAGTTAAAAGAGCAAAATACAGAAGAACTGGTGGAAACTCAGCTTATCTATTTTTACCTGCACTCCTGTTAGAATGGGCTGAAAATCAAAGAAGAAAGCAGATCTTTTTACCCTGAATGGCAATATTTAAGAAAAATATAACTTTTAACACTGAAAACTCTTCACAGTGCACAGAAACAAACAGCAGTTTTCAAAGATGTTTCCTGGTATTAATGTTCTTGTTTGCCAGAGGCTCATTTGCCATGGCCAAATGCTTGCTGATTCAAATAAAAGCACCTCACCAACAATTCACACAATAATTTAAATTGAACTTGGGCAGCTTAGATTAGAAAAGAAATTACTTAAATTGAAAAAGGAATAAACCTTGCTCAAAATACAGTTTGCTCTTTCTGCCCCAAATTAAATACAAAGGAGTGATATAGTGGCACTCTTTTTAATGACCACCACTTAGAAGAATATGCAGCATTTGTTAAAAGGCTGAAGTATTTTTAAACTTGAATATAACATACAACTACAGACTGCTAGAAAAATGCATTGTACAACTCATCTACCCATGGAAGTATAATAGGAGAGTCCAGGGTCAGTAGGAGTGCTAAGGTAAGTGCCTGCTATTGTTCTTACAACAAAATAAACTCATCATACAGTCTCAAATAAAATCTTTTTGTATCCTGATAGTGGCTTAGTAAATTAAAAGGAAAGGCACTAGTCATTATTACCATGATCTGTCTCCACTCAAGTAACACCTGGCAGGGATAAAAAAGAAAAAACTCTCTTGAATCAATAAATACTTTATTAATTTAAGCATAATTTATACAAAGAAGATGAAGTATGGCAAAGCACAATATCCCTGATACCATTCATTTACCACTTTATTAGATGCTCCTCATGTCCCTCGTGGCCCGTTCAAGAGTCTCACTCAAGCCAAGGCCCCAGCTACCAGCTTTGATTTATCAGCTCCACTTGAAACCTGAACCTCAGCACAGTTTACTTGACCTTTTGGAGGCAATGTATTTCAGAAGCCAGCAGTTCCAGTCACTGAGTGTGTTTCCATTGCTGACTGCTGCAGTGCAAAGAGAGAAGGACCACAGTATGACCCAATGCAATGTTACAGTTCTAGGTCTGCATGACCTCACCATGGCACTACGTGCAATGAAGTTTCTACCAGTTGCTGGTCCTAGTCTTGTACAGAGCACCAACTGCTAAGGGACTTGGGGTCTACATTGCAAGTAGCAATATCTAAATTATATCCTTTGGCTTGACTAGGTTCCACCAGGAAAAGAAACTGCTTTAGGAGCTTGAGTGCAGACCACTAGTACAAATGCAAGGCAAATTCATGCTACAGGGGCCCGTTTTTGCACATCAAATTTCTAACGTAAACACACATCTAGTATGCTTTTAAGAGACAGGAGATGCAGTACACCAGGTCTGTCCACTTCTCAAGGCAAGTGGTAGGAACACTTCCCCAAGAAAGTGCGAGATAGGCTATTCAAGTTGCTTCCTACTCTTGGTGTGTTTACACACCCTCTCTACCAGTAGAGTGCTAACACTAAATAGTTACAGCTTGATGTGCATGAGGAAGAAGGAATGGGAGCAAATAGAGAGCAAGAGCACACTGCTTAGCCTAATAGTAGGGCATATGGGGTTAGACTCTTGGGCTGTGGAACTGTGGAAATAGTTGTGATTGTCCTTTTCAATGATTCTGCTTGGTTATGTGGTAAGATTTCTGAGCACACCGCATGACATTGATCACCTAAGATTTTGGCTCCCAAGAGGAGGTTATACCAGAGCTCGGCATCTAGGCGCTCCAAAGGGTAACCAAAATACCACTATTAGTGCCCAGGGAGCATTCAGGATAGTCGTGTAAACATACATTCTTCAAAAATGCAGGTTATTTATTAGAGTTTTGAATGAGGCACATGGAGGCTGATGGAGTTTCTATTCAGGCATTTTGTATTCTGAAATCCATGGAACAGTTTTGTACTCTAATCTTTTCCATTTACTTTTTTTCTCCTTATTTGTCTACAGCTTATTTTCACTTTTCACAGAGATTTTGTCTCCAAGCCTTAATTCACCACTTGAGTCTTATCTTCTTACTGGATGCCGTGTATACACTAACAGTGTTGTAGAGGTTTGAATCAGAGGCAGTTAGGATAAGATCTCACCTGGAAGAAACAAAGAATTAGAGCTTTTTCTTATTATTATTTACGGCCTCTCTAAGTTCTGTGTAAGGTGGCCTGCGAACTTGTTCAGCTTCTGCCACTGAAATGGCTTCAAAGGGTAATACTAGCGTCTGTTTCCCAGAGGTGTGCTTGCTATTGATCAGCTCACAAAGAAGGTAATACTTTATCTCGGTCCTCTTCAATTGTTAAATTGAGTTCAGATTGTTCAAGAGATCCATGTGGAAACTTATTTCTGGCTTCCAATATATCATCCCATCACTGAAAAGCCAGATTCTGCAGCATCAGTTTGGTCACAGTGAACAGAAGCCAAATGGTTATTAGTTGCTTCTGAATGGAATTGAAAACAATGTCTGCTTGCCCGGGAGCCTGCCAAATGAGTTTGCTGCATCTATATCTTTACAGATCTTTCTAAAGACTGTCTTTAGAATCCAGTTTCTCCTTACTGTATCACTATTTACTTCCATCTTGACAGCTGAGATCTTTTCTGCCATCCCTACATTCAATTCAAAATTCTATTGCAGCCTCATTCGTACCCTGCTTTCCTAACCACAATTTTTTCATCTCCCCACTTTGCAATTCGCCCAGTAATTGGCACCCCAGAACAAGAGTGCTTTTTTACCTACAAAATCCTTCAGCAATGGGCCCTAGCTAAACATACTTGTACTATGATACGACTTCACAGTTACAGTGAAGCTCAAGGACACTCATATGCCTCCCCAGTTTTAAAATGCCATACCTCATATCTCAGCTTCACAACCTGCATGACAACACCTACTTGACAGAGAAGACAAGCCAAATTAACTGTTTTGAAGTCCTGTGTATCCCAGAGTGGAAAAAATCTTGAGAGTAGTTGGCTGCCTTGCAGTACAAACCAGTTTCATGAAAGCAATCCAAAAAAAAAAAAGGAAGTATATTTTGAAAGGAGGATCTGTTCCAGCTCATTATTTCCAGTTTTCCCTAAGACTGTCTGGCTAGGATACTCAATAAAAATTGAATGGGAAAGTTCACTCTAAGTCCACTTACTTTCTCTATCCCCAACAGCTGTTCTTTTTGTTACTAGACGTATTTGCTCACTTTGCTTTTTAATTTATTGCTAGAAAATTGGTCTGAGAACTGATTGATGAAGTTGCTACAGCTTTGACTTATTTAAATGAACTGTATCTGCAGTAGAGTAGGTGCCTTTTTTTAATCTCCTCTCTATTCACTTTCTGTATCTTCTTTCACATCTTGCTGTTAGTGCAGCTCATTCTTCTGGCCTCCTGATATGGAAGATCAAAAAGCTGTGAATCCTTAAACATAATCCAGCAATTTCTATTCTAGATCTGATAACTGCTATTTATAGGATAAAATTTTGCTCCTTGCTACGCCTACAAGGGCATCATGCATGTAAGTTTTGTAGTCCTAGAACCATAAAAACCTGAGGTTGGAAGGGACCTCTGAAGGTCAGCTAGGCTAAATCCCTTTTAACTGGGCAAAGCTAGATCAGGTCTCTCAGGGCCTTGCTCACCTCAGGTTTGCAAATCTCCGAAGATGGAGATCCCAGAACTTCTCTGGGAAAACTGTTCTGGTGCTTCATCACTCGTTTTGGTTTTTCCCCCCTTATATCCAGTTGGAGTTTCCTTCGTTGCAACTGGTATCTGATTCTTCTTGTCCTTTTGCTGTACACATCAAGATGAATCTGGTTCTGTCTTTACGATCCAAATTTAGAGAATCAATTAAGCAATTGACTGGACTATGACAATCATTGTTACTACAACTTGGATGAAGTAATCATGTTTATTTACAGATTATCTGCAAATTCTCCCAAATTGCATAGTATTGGGTGAACATTTGCAAAGCTTCCAGATACTCTGGTTGCCTAGGTTCTTTATTTCTAACTTGATTCCTTTTAAGAGCTTATATTAGAAAGGCTTTGTTTTCTCTCCCTTTGAAAATGACTCTTTCTACAGACAAGTTTCTTCTTGAAACGGTGTGATACTGACAGTGGTGGAACCACCATCACTGATCACGGCAAGCTTCTGCTCAGCAAAGGCACACTAATAAATTCCTCAGTAACTTGTGGATGACTTAGACAGCAGCTAGGGAAGACTTCCACAGAACCCTGGAGCTAGGCCATTTTATTTTATGAAAGGCATTGAAAATATCTGAAGTTTGGCCAACAAAGCTAGAAGTATCTGTAATCAGCAGTCACGCTTGAAAATCTTAACCTCGGGCTTTGTTTATTGCACAGTCTTGTGTCAAGTAACATGTAAGCAAGTAACAAACAAAGCAATTTTCAAGCATTTATAGCATCTTCAACAAATAAAGAGGTTTGACTTTCAGGTCAAAACGCAACCTTACATCTCTCTCTATAGGAAAAAGAAAAAAAAAGAAATTAATTCTTTCTATGTTGAGTCTGTCAGTACCTGAAGGATTTTCCTGAAGCTTTAGGCATCTAGCTGCTGACTCCAAACTTCTTCAGGATCTGACCATAATATACCACTAAGTTATAGGCAAGATAAGTTTAGGGCAACCTCTTCTTGACTTTGACCTTTTAGTGTAACAAGGAGTAACAACATCTGACTAGCTATTGGCCCATTCAGCCTCAGCCCTGTTAAGTCCCAGCTACCATGTATGGCTAAAGCAATGAGATGGAGCAATGGAGATAAGGTGGAACTTACGTGAGGGCAAGTTCCTTCCTGCTGAAAGAAACTATTTCCTGGATTGCTTAAAAACACACGGGTCGGTTGCAAGTCTGTTACTGTAGAGATTATTCAGTTTTGGGAGCGAGCTGGACTGAGCGGTTGAGTTTACTTTTCCCCTTTTTTAACTGTGCTGGAATTTATAGCAGGGGAGCTGGCTATGGCATCACTGGGATGCTTACTAACATAGACATGAGGGACATTATAACACAGGTGGAAGGAGGTTGCGATTGCCCTCTATACAGCTACCCCAAATCCTAATCAACTAGCCAGCAACAACAGCCTGACAGGCTCACACTTGAAGTCCCCAGGCCATCTAGGGATAATAAAATGGGCTGGGCCAAGAAAGCTAATCTCTTCTGCTTTCCCTAACAAACCTGCTCCCTAATGAAAGCAGAAGCATTCGTGTAGGAATGGTTAAGAAAGAAAGGGAAGAGAAGGAATGGGAAGGTAAGGCAAGACAAAGCCAGGCAAGGTGGGGCAATTAGGAAGAATACTCAAAATTAATCATACAAATCTGACTTTAACATTTTCTCTAAGCAAAAATATCTTACTTTGGGATTTATTTTTAAATAACCATCTTCACCTTACCCACCCCCACCCCCCTTTTTTTCTCCTCACAATACCGCTTAAAGGTATGCTCAGCCAGAACTATTTCCTTCTCCAAGTGCCTGTTCATACTGAAGTTTCTAAACACGTTTTATCAAGTGATGGAGATTTGAAACAAACCCAACTGGATTATCCCTGCACTTCTGCAGTTAGGGGAATAATACGTTCGGTTCTATCAATGTGTCCACTTTACATTATTCAGCACAGAGCTTTGTGAAATAAGAATCATGGGAATATCACAATATAAAGGAAAGAGGTACAAATAACAGCTTCATAAACTGAGAAACGTACATAAATAAATCATGTAGATGGGGGCAGTTTGCTTAGCTGGCAAGAAAAAAAAATATGGAAAATCTGCTTGTTAAACAATAACCACAGAGTGTGCTTTTATGATGTTTTTCACCACAGTAATTCATATTAGAGATAGAAGCAGTTGCATGTTAAATAAAATCATTCAGCATTGTTCTCCTCATATTACAAAGAGCTGACTTATGTTGTTTTTAGATGCTTCCCATTAGAAAGTAAATATTCCTCTGATGTTATACATTTCAGAAAATTTAATAAAGATGAACTGTAAATAAAGTCGCAGGGAGATTTCAGACAGTTTTATTAGCAGATTGTTGAAAAGAAAAGAAAATTAAATACAGTAACAGTAAACGTGGTTCTCACATTGAAACCAGGCTCAAATAACTAGGCTACCATAGAAAAATTTCCAATTCTTGCATTATGATGTAAAAACAGATTTTTGTACAGATTTTGTACAACAAAATTCGTAATAACCTTTTCTCATTTTTAGAAAACTTTAAATATATAGATAAAAATAGACAATTTTCATAGGTCCTACATGAAGATGAGTATGTTCTGTTCCAAGGGCTTGCATAGAGCGCAAATGTGGTTATAATATAGAACAACTAGACATTAATATCTTTTAAGATTACAAAAGCATATAAACAATAACATGAGCATAACTTTTCTTCATTCCTATGCCAAAAAAAAAAAAAAAAAAAAATCCAAATCAAAACCCAGAAACAAAATACCAACCCAAAACCTGTATAACTAAAGAGGGGCAAGAAATTCAACTTAGTAACATCTCATGGTCTGTAATATTTACACTGTTTTTTAGCAAGACTCTTTCTAAACATCCAGCTTATAAATTGGTTCCCCCTTAATCCTTAACATTTCCATTTATGTACCAAGCCAAACACTGAGCCATTCCCAAAGGTCTTGAAAGTATATACTGTAAAACTACTAAACCTACTTAAAGGTGACTCTATGCAAGGAGCAGAGCAATGGTAGATGCTACTACATATTTCAGTTGTAGGCTTTTAATTCTCTTTCAGATATGAATGATTCAAAAGCTTGCCACAAGTCCATCTAACTTTACAGTTGTTAACCCTTTAAAGACTGCGTATGAAAAAACTGGAGTATAGAATCCCATATGTGTTCAAGCAACTCTGAAAATCATGAAAGAAGCGTGGATAGAAAACAACATCACTAGAAAGTATTAGGTAACACTATTTAATGAAAAATATTGCTCAATATTTCTTTAAAAAAAATTACTGTGATGTGAACTTGTATATACATCTCTCTATTGTTAAAAAAGAATGTTGGTGGAGTAAATAGGAACTGCACAAAATAAATGAGTACCAGTATTGCAAGGAAGACCTACAAACTATAGAAGCTCAGTGCTAGATTTTACAAAACATTAGATTTTCTTTTTTTGACAAAATAATATTAATATCCAATCAGAACTATTTTTAAAGAAATATTTGCTTTAAGTTAGGCATCTTAGACATTTAAGGGTTTGATATGTTTCCATGTAATAAATAATATTTTATATGCATAAAACATTAGATGAAGAAAGCATAATCACAAACTTACAGTAACAGCACTGATTCACAAAATCAGTCTTTAAAGGGGTAACCCAAAAGTACGCAAAGCAAAGAACATAACTTTTAGTAATGTAATAAGCACTGTGTTGCAGCTTACTTCCAGTTATCAGCACAAAAGTGAAAACACGTATTGTAGCTTTTATAAAGACAGTGAAAGTAACACGTAACCACCCATCCCCAAGAGAAGGTGGGCAGGACAATAGACTTCAACTGTATCACTCAATTCTACGTGGAGTTGGACTGATACATCAAGTGTTTGTTAGGTTTTCTTTTTTTAGCAACATTGACGTAATATGACATTAACATATAAAAATATTTCTGGCATTTTGACTTGCTGCTCAGCCACAGTCCATTCCTAAAAGTGCACTAATCAGGGCACTAACCAGGGCTCAATATACAAATAAAAGTGGCTGATACAGAATTCTGACTTGTTACCAGATGCTTAAGATCTCATTCAGTAATACTGTGACTCCAGGACAAATATTTACATGCCTGCATGCGTTAAAACTAGAAAGGTGTCTTTCTGACCAACAGGGTGACAAAACAATATTATCTAAAATTTTCATTTCCTAAACTCTAGATTTCTACTGCATACATAATACCTTCCTTGTGTGATTTGTGTTATATACTGTACATGTGACCAACAGTTTGGTAAGAAGCAAAGTCTTTTATTACATAAACCCCTGCCAGTTTACAATGAGAAATTAGTACTCTTTTTATTGTATTTTTTTTTATTATTTTAGGAAAAGAGACTTTGTGAACAGTAAAACAGTTTGTTTACATTCAGCATTTCTTTTCACTTACACAAAATTCCATTTCACTTAATGTAGTCTAACATACATGTGTTGGTCTCTTGGAAAGCATGTGGAAAAAATGTCTTTAGAAGAAAACCCACGATCATAGTTTGAAAACTGAATGTATCAATTTTTTTTCTTTTACCTTTTTTTTTTTCCTTTTTTTTAATAAGAGTCCTCTTATGCCCTCTATAAGTTCATTTCTGAGCTGTCTTGCTGGTTTCGGTATGATATAACAGTCTGTAAGTGTACTTGGACACCACTGGAAGGATCATTTGATGTGCTCAAACACAGAATCATCAGAGGAGGACAGAGTCTGCATTCCTTGAAAAAGGGAATACTCAGCCTTGTTCTGACCTGCCTGTAAATTTGGATACAATAGTCCACCGCAGAGATGCAGATTTTCACTGTAAGAAGAGTGCTACTGTACATTTACAAACATTCTCTAGGTCTCCAGGTCGAGCCACAGGAGATAACCAAAGGAGGACACTGTTGCAGAATTCTTTACTTTTTTGAAGAACATTGATAAATGAAGTTGAGGAAGTTGCTTTGAAAACATTTTTTTTTTTTTCCACAGAACTCCTTATAAGCCAATGTCTTACTGCAAAGTTCTTTACCGTAGCACAGGTATCTTCAGCAGGAAAAATTCAATACATGACAGTAGTTTTCAAATAAAGTCTTCCATCTAAAATATGAAAAACAAATATTCGCTTTATTTAATTTACATCGTCAATGAATCAAAAAGAGGAAAAAAACCCCATGAAATTCAAAACCTCAGCAGAGTAGTCCTCCCTTAAATCTGTAAAATGCCACCTATGGTACTTTAAAATTTAAAATAAAAAAAAAAAAAAAAAAACCAAACCCTGAATATCACCATTGAAATTTTATCTGACAGTGGTCAAACTCACTCTGTTAAAAATTACACACCCTTTGCAAGTTGTGAATACTGTAACACCTTCTAAAGCTTTAATGTATGCTGCACTCAGTGCCAGGGCACTAGGAATGTAGGTGGAGCCTCTGTGCATGTGTTTTTACTGATATGCAAACTTAACTGAAGAGTGCTGAACAGCAATTATTTCCTTCATGGTTGCATGCAAAAATCTTCTTGCATGCAATCGTTAGTACTCCCATCACCAAAGCCATAGCTCATACTTTCTGATTTAGCTATGTTGTTAAATATACCATGTAATGTAACCATTGTGCACATTTGTAGCTATTTATATAGAACCCAGTATAGGAAATTTAATCGGTATCACTGAAGTATAGCCTCCTTCCCCCATAAATGAGATTAACTGAACAATTACTATGTTAAAGATGTAAGCACGTCTCTCTCAACATTTTTTCCACCCAAGTGAGGAGCATATATTTAAGAGAGATACGTGTGATGGAGAGGGAACATGAGAAACAATAAGCTCACCTAGCCAGTAACTGTTGATCTGGAAAAACTTGAAGAGGACATTCTGCCATAACATATTTTCACATAATTTACAAATATAAAGCAATTTTTTCTTCACTGGGGACATGAACATATTATATGCATCTATTCTCATAGCAGTACAAAGATTTTTATTTTTTTTTAAACAGGAAACAGACAGAAAAACTTCTTAGTTTTCTGACCTGTAGGATAGAAAGCGTTGCTTCCTTGTGAATAAACCACATTATGAAGCATATTAATCCTCCACAGTGTATAATTACAAACCACTATTTATATTTTAGAATATAATGCATCTGGAAGCACAAGCCATATCTCGGCTCTTGAAGTCTGCATGAAACCCTCCTTTTGGTCCCAGTGAAATCAAAGCAGCAAACGTTTATAAGATTTCAGAGGGGTTTTTTTCTGTTTTCACTTTCTTAGTCTAACCTTTTTATTCCAAATCAGTCTTTAAAAATCTTATTAGATATACAGGAAAACAATTGTGTGAGATAAACCTATATAAAAACTTCTGAAGTGCTTGGCTGTCTTTGAAACATCCAGCATCACTTCCACAAGCTTACTGTAACTGTTGAGAGAAAGGAAAGTTTAACGTGAAAGCAGACAAACGTACACCACATACAGCTGTAAAAATTCATCCCTTCTGCACATCCCTTTCCAATTTTTATTGTCTAGTTTTTGTCAGAACTGCTGGGGAAAAAAAAAAGAGACCTTAGAATCACTCACTTTGTCGCGGTGATTCCCACCTAGTGCCCCGCTGGTTTTCCTTTTCTACCACTAGTTTTCTTTTACAAACTTTTTGGGTGTACCCGCTTCTGCTACTTTCTCCCCTGTCTTTACATTTTCCTGCCCCCTTTCCCTACTTTTCTATGTTCCTAGCTTTTTTTGGCAGAGTAGATAATAACTTTCCCACCACTTAGAGTGCTTCCAATTAGAACCATTTCCACTCTCTGCTCTTTATGGTCTTTGTACACAGAAGAGAGATAAAAATAAATTGAGTAAGGCCTTAACTTAAAGACTTCTTATTTGATGTTTCCAGAGCAACCAAAATGCTTATGGGAATTTAGGAGAGAAAGGAGGAGCCTCTGAAATGGAGCTTTGTAAAACTGAAGGTTTGGTAAACCATCTCAAAAGAAAACCTGCATCAAGTATAGGATAGCCAGAGCTACTACTGGTTAGAGTTGCATATAATTCTCCCAAACATATTGAATAAACACGGTAGACATTTACAGCACTAAAGCTGTCTGGATACCTCTGCAGGAGAATTACTCTGCATATATACCAGCACTTTGGCTATCCTGAATGCACACTTGTTAATGAGTGCTATGCATAATTCCCACACCTAAACATTAAGATAACCTACAATCAGTGGCTTGTATTTTATTTTACTATATTACATCTCCATATACCTTTTAAAATAAAATATTTATTAAAACATGTTCTCAATTAAAAATACAGCTGTAGGAAGCAGAATCCTTGTAGCAGCCAACAAAAGATGAACAATCTGCAGAGAACAGCAGTACATTTTCAAAACTCAGCTCTATTTTACACCGCTTAAGGACCCAGTCTGGCAGTCAAGTCAGTAGGAGGTTTTTCACTTTTAATGGAAGACACTCTCAGATCCTGTATTTTGTATCCACAGACAATGAACAATAATAAAATGGGCAGCTTTACAAAGCATCTTCCTTACAAAGTAAGAGGATTTTTTTTTTCTATAACTTTAAAACATTTATGATGTGTATATATAATAAGCATAAATCTTCCTATTCCACAAATAACTATATGATGGACCATTAAAAGTGTAATTAAATCATCTGTATTGATAACAGACTTAAAATGACATATAGGAATTCAGCAACTGATCTAATATAATCGCTAATTTTGTTATAAAATATATTCTCTATTAATGTGTTTGTCCAATTTCCCTAACATATGGGAAAACAGAGCAAGATTAGTCACATCAACTTTAAAATAAATCCTGCCATGCTATGATATAAATAAAGCAATTCCATGATTCAGTAATACTTAGTAGGAGTTCAAAAGTTGCTAAGAATTGTAAAATATTTCCTTTATTTTCTCAATATTAGTCATGAAAGAATGAGGTACAAAATGAATATATTTGCTTTAGAAACTATAGTGCCAACACAGAGAAAAAATCACAGTATCTGTGGAACTGATCACCACCCTCTCAAAGGATGTATTGGGGAGAAGAGGGAGAAATCATTTCTTTAGGCTTTATATTTTTCTTCCTGTATGTAGCTGAGAAGTTATGAAGCTGAGACACGAAGCTGAGACGCTCATGAAGAAGGTACACCAGGCAAATAGTACTATACTTCAGAAGGATGAAGAATTCACACTGTGTTAGGGAAAAAAGAGGTAACTCACAGCTCTGCAGAGGAATGATAACCTTGCATCATGATGTGGTGACCAAATACAATACCCGTATCTGATTGCTGTCCCTTTTCCTTTTCAGACTCCTGTTCCCTTCTCCTAACCATTTCTCTCTCAGTTCTCATTGTTCAGAGGTTCTTCCAAACTGTCTGGAACTTCTCAGTGTTGTTGTCAAAGCCACAGGAATCACTTCGCCTCTAGGTGTAGCCAGTGTTCCTATCTGAACACCAGTGGAGCATTGCCACTGACAGACCTTCACGATTTCAACATTAAAATCACAAGCAAAACGTACAAATCATGAGGGTGGCCAGCAATCAGCAAATCAAGCAAGCTCATCCTTTGTAACTCAATGTGAAAGTGCCACTACTCCTAAATTCCAAATCATGATCACACCTGTGCTTCCTGTCTTCCTGTTCATAGATGTGTGTTGTATTATTTCTATCGTTAACAAATGCAGAATTTGTCTATCTGCATATAAACAATTTTATGCAAAACAAATATGGAACATACTATTCACAGAAACATAGATCTAGGGACACAAACATAGACTACAAAAACACACACACAGTGTTCCTAAAGATGTTTACAACTTTGGAGTATAGATATAGTTTCCCATATTTATACACTATTACATACAATATAAATACAGAAAACTTCCTTTCGCTCTTAGGAAGCCAAGCAATAACACAAACTGGGAAAATATTGCTGAATTTCTAACTAGAACTGTGTATCATTAGCAGATTGTCATCTGTTTCGATTGTCCTTTTGCAAAGGGCAGTGTTCAGCAAGATCACCCAAACTCATGCTAGTAACTCAAACTGAAAATGCCACTACTCCTAAATCTCATTTGTTTTTGTCTGTGTACTGATATGGCAGAAATTCTAGCCAGAGTGAGGGAGTATTTTTTTTTAGATCAACCCTTTTTAATTAAGACTCATTTTGAGGTTTTTGAATTAACATGCCCAAATAGTTAAAAGGTCATAAATGTTATAAAAAACAAACAAATGGAACTGACATAAAAGTTTGCAATGCTGAAACAAATCATATGCCTTGAAACGCATTCCCACAGAGATGTCAGCTGGGGAATGATTCACAGTGGTGTTCTGTGGGCAGCCTGTAATAAGTATCTCTACGGGCCAACGTTTTCTGAGATAAAAACATAAACCCACTCAAATATTATTCCTATTAATAGGCATTCTTCTAAGTGATAAAAATCTCCAGTGAAATGTTAAGTTTGGTCTTAGGTTGCAAACTAAATAGATGGTAATAAATGCATTTCTGCCACTCAGTGCTTTTTGCCATCCAAACATACCGTATTTTAGTTTGGATTCTGAGAGCTGCTTTACAAATAAACATAACAACAGTGATCATCATGACCACCATAAGGGCATACTGGAGTCTTTGATTTATGAAAATCTGCAAAACAGCATCACAGGTGTTGTGTCACACCTGAATTCTGTCAACTGCTATCATAGAAACGCCTACTGAGGAAAACTCTCCTTAGTAATAGGACAAACTGTTTCATATAGTTAGGAGCTTTGGAGAAAAAAACAACCAATCAACCAAACAACCAAACAAAAAGATATGGTGGCATGTCACAGAGAGCTAATAAGAAAGAAACCTACAGAGTACACATTAAAAAGAAAAAAAAGACAACGAAAAAAAAGGGAAAACGAATTATAAGATCAGAAATCTCTGTGGGACCTTTGGGAAGTTAGGATGTCGTGGTTTGAGTCATTTGTTTTTAATTTATTTTTAGTTGTTATTTTTTATGATCGTAATTTGTGAGCTGTAGAATAGAATATGCCAGCCTATGATCCAAGAATCCTTACATCAAAGTAGCCCCAATTTCAGTCTCCAGAATTCCTAAGCAGAATTACTATAATTTTGCCAAATATGCACTGGCTAGTGATATACCCCGATCTTCACTCAAAGGGGGTCTTAAGGATATTCGAATAGTGGACCTAGTCATCTTTTGTCATTTGAAAGTAAAGAACACCTACTTTAGGTTGATTTCTCTCTCATCAATAAGAACACAACTGAAGAAGTGAGGATGGCAACTTAATTCCTGACTAAAATGGTCTGTGATTTCACTTTTCTGTTTTCTTTTTTAACTTCTCTTTCTTCCCCTTCTCAGGTAACAAAGATTTTGTGCACTGATGGTTTCTCAGTCTGTTTTCTTGGCCTTAGCAAGGTACAGCAGTGTTAGCTGAGTTCTTTAAGGACTATGTTAGCACAAATGAAAAAAAGAAAAGCCCACCACCACCACCAAAAAAACCTCACGTGTGTACTTATTTAATTGAAACTATAAGCTCTTGGCTCTAAAAAAAATATATTGGAAGACCACCTCCATGGCTGGGTACTGAGCTGACCTGAGCTTGGAGTCCTCTCTTGAAATTGTGTGTTGCAACACAAAATCCCCAGGACTAGCCAACGTGCTCATTAAAGACAGCAGAAACTTCACACTGAAATTCAGTTTGTATAAAACTGTTGCCACACCCTACAGCCACTAAAAATCGCTAACTTCAGGTCTAGCAAGCTGAGGCAATTATGAAGCATTTCTGACTCTGTACAAGAAAAGATGGGGTGGCAGTAAATGAAATAACTTGTAAATTAGTGTAACATATATTTTGTAACAAGAATCATTACAACTCTCTTCTTCAACATTTTATAAGCTGAAATATTAGAGTGAAAAAAGCTATGATCCACCGTCAGTCCAACAGGTTAACAGAAATAAAATATTTGTGACGTTAAATGGGGCTACTTTTATCTAAATGAAAGAAAAGCTGTTCACTTGTGCTAAAGAACATAGTAAATTGTGTTTCCTGTTAGGAAGTAGCTTTATTGAAAATGGCAGCTATTTTCTCAGAAGTTATTTCCAGACACCTGTAATCTAATGAGGTTTGTCCCTTTCAAAGAACAGTTGTACGTGCATGCTCGAATGCACACAACCTCTTCAGCCCAGAGCTGATAAAAGCATCTGCAAGCCATAGCTCAAGCCCATTTAAATTATATAACTGGTTGGTTTATTTGTTTTAATAAGATGGGGCAAATGTGAATCACAGTGTACTTCTAACCTTTCATTCCACCTGGTATTTTAATCATTTCGAGGAAGAGAAACAAAACAAAAGAAAGGGATGGCAAACAAATGGTAATGATTCATGTGATATTTGATAAGAGAGAACAGGAAGTCAAAATAAAAGCAAGCATACTGTGACAGATGGATGGGATCTTAGTCAAATGGTATCCCTTCTTCGAAAATCTCAAAGGAAGCAGCGAATTAAGGATGAAATATATATTTTTGTCTATTCTTCACACATTTTATTCAAAATTGAGACAAAAGAGGACTTACTTTTGATTGAAGCAGAAAGGTAAAAATGTGAGTCTAACCTTCTAATCATGGGCAAATCATTTATGATGAGGTTGACTCTTTTTCAGAGTTTGCAGAGTGCGACTGAGAACATTAAGTCCAGCTTTTGTAAAATGCAGTCATGAAATCAACTGAACATAACTTTCTGTAATTTTCCTGACAAAATGCAAAACAATGTGTTGTGAGGGGAAAAGACTCTTCCTAACGTATGAGGTCAATCAGAACACCTAAGATTTAAAACTCAACACTGGAAAGGAGGGACAGAGGGATCTATACTGTCCTGACATTGTTACTGATAGCAAAAGTAGATCATGTATTGGGGAACATGGATAGATCCACTGCCCTCTTCCAAAGTAGAATTAGAGCGGAGTACAGATGTTAGGACAGCAGGCTCAACTGTCGGGGCTTTGGAATTTCAGCAATTTGTTCTTTAAAAAAAGTGCTTACCCAGTTTTTATGCAAAGATGGGTGATTTCACACTGCATGTTCAATAAACTCATGCAAATATGAAGTATGTAAACATATTTGGCCAAACACTATCCTAGTTCGCCCTTTGTATAGAACCAATAAATTAGTTTCAAATTTGCATATCGTTATTAATCATACACCTTTCATTCCTCTACTTAACATTCATGTACAAGTATATTCATGTTAATAGTGCAAATATTCAGGAGACTGAGATGTTCAAGCCTTTCTTTTTAAAATATTAATTTATACTTAGGAGATTTTAATTCTACGTCTGCGTTTCCAGACATAAAACTAAGCCACGGATATATAAAAAAGAATTTCTAAACACTTTCTTTGGCCGTTATTTTAACTATTGAACTGTCAGGATCCTCTTTCAGTAATTTTGTCATCTGTTTTAATAATGAATATATGTTTTCACTATACCACTGAACACTGTGGGAGCAAGCTAAAGGTTAGCAGCCTGGTGTTTAGTAAACTATGAAAGCGATGGACTACCTGAATATGTCACCTTCTATTATTTAAAGATCATACAGAGCACAGAAAGCATGCCATTTTGAGCACTGAAAAGATTGAACTGGCAAGGTGAGAAGGTCTGAAAGAAATAAATAGATTTAAAAAAAACCAAAACATTGTCTTTTATTATTGACTTATGACCTTAGCAACTCTATTTCTATTTGCATAAACAGAACAAAAGCATATCTAAAAGAAGACAATAGAACTGACTAATTACGAGCACTGAACCCGAGTTACTAAGACATTGTATTGTGTCATTTCTGATGGAAAAAAAAATTAATTAAAAAAAAAAACAACAGAGAAAAAAAACCAAACCACCTTCAACTGAAGAATCACGTGGGAAGTTATTAAAGGATGAAGTCACAGCTAAATACGATAGCTTGTGAGCTTCCACAGCTCATTGTTTTCAGTGCTGTTTTTAACATTGTGTGAATAATTTTTGTGCTGAACAATCTGTCCTGCATGAAGCAGTTTTAAATTCTGCTAAAAGATGTGTTTGATTTGCTAGTGTATTCAGAAACATAAACAACTGTTTTTTCACTATCCTTTTAGCAAGTCAATCAACAAGTGACCTTGGATCTGACAGCATAAAATTGAGAGTGAGTTGAGTATTGGAATGTGGTTTCTGCCTAACGCCTTCTTTTTTCTTGTAAAGTCTTGATGGCAACAGAAATTACTATTCATCTTTTTAGTCTGATTGCTCTTCTTTCCAGTTTTCTCAGTTTTGCCTCCTTTTTTAGTGCTTTGCTCCAATGATCACTTTTTTACACTAAACTTTATCACCAAAGTAATCTTACATACAGAATATCAATTGTAGAGTTAATCTACACAAAAGCTTAAAAAAAAAAATAAAGTATTTTTCTCTTTGAAGAGGAAAAGATGTTCATAAAAGAAATCTGAATAAAATACAATAGATAAGTGCTTGTTGGAGCTTTCAGCAGTTTTTACTTCTAGGTTGAGACCAAATTACAGAAAATATCTATGCAAAATCATACACAAGGTTACCAGTTCTTAAAAACTATCCTCCATACACACACATACAGAACACACACACACAGATCCTTTCCACCACTGAAGTAGAAGCTAATAATATTAGTACGATACATGTGTTTACAATTACAGATCACATAATAAAGTGCGCATTAATGAAGACCTTTTAAGAAAGTCTGGAAAAAGTAACGAGTCATGATTTTTCTACTAGGAATAGTTGTGGCCATGGTTAGTACTAGCAATCTATTCTCTCCATCACCAGACAGTGTGATGTTCATTTCCTTCAGCATATACAAATCATTTATGAAGATGAGCTCTCATAAAGTATTATCTCAGACTTCTTAAAACACGAGACTTAGCTAATACCTACTCCTACACAGAGCAGCTCTTCTGATTCACAGAATCGCAAATCTACCTCACTCTTCTCTACAAGATACTGCTTTCCTAAACAAATAATTTTCGTTTGATGTAATACCCCAGTAACTAAAAGACAGAGTAGTATTTAGTTGTTTTCAGATTAGATTTAATCTGAAACAATTAATATTAAAGTATGATCTGTCTTTTCCTTAATCCTGGTTACTGAGATGTGATTTCAAATGCTGCAAATTTTACTGGAAAATAGGTCATTTAAAGAAAGCATTTAGCTTTACTACTTACATTAACCCACATATGTCAATTCTGGAATGTGTGGAATCCTTTTCTGATATCAATATCACATTAACACCACATTTTTCTTTAACACCCAACCACCTTTGTTCTCATCTGCGTGCTAAAACAGAGTAACAGCCCAATACAAAATAGGAAGAAATAGTCACATGCAGAACAGGAAGGAATGAGGCTGTAAAATAGATGGATTGCACAGTAGCAAGCTTATGGAAAATCTATTAAGGATGCATGGGATGTCAAAACATATACAATGTAAGCTTGCTACTTTTAGGTATTTTGTATGAAAGCAAGATTATGGAAGACAATGGCACCAAGCAGTCATCTCCAGAACAAGAGCGAAGGTGACAGAAATGAAATCAGAAGTCATGCCCTAAGAAATGAGCAAAGAATTGAAGTCATACATAATCCTTACTACCACGGAGAAATACGAATAGACCTTACTGAAGTTCCCGGGACTTAGCATGAGCAACACAACTACAAAACTGAAAAAAACCCACAACCCAAAAAACCCATCTCATGTTAAATCTGAGGAAGACTTCAAGCTGCAATATGTATAAGGAATTTAACCTGATAGTTAGCTATGAAGCAGCACTTAAGCGAAAGGCTTTTCTTCCTGTAAGGAATGAAAAATACTAGCATTTTAAACAAGAAGGGAACTCTGGTTTTGTGACAAGTGCTAATGCTGTCCCAGGTAGATTGTTTTTCAATTCACAATTCAAACTAGTTCCCTTAACTGACTGTAAACTTCCATCTTGAGCGTATCTTCATAGATGCACTTAAGGACTGTAGTGACAAGCCAACCTTTCCCATTCCCTCTCAGTGGTAACATAATTTCAGATAGGTACTTCAAAATTATTATTCTACCCTCCCAGGAAAAACTCAATTAGCCTTAGGGCCAGGTGGTTTGAATTTGGCACCACTCTGTGTTTTTGCCAATAGACATTCCTCTGAAAAAACAGCATGTCATGACAGACTGTGTCCTGGATGCACCCCACTACTGAAATCCCAGACCATATGGAAGCAGCATGCTTTCCCAGAGAGAACTTAGCACCATGGTCCATCATCAAGAAGTAAGCAAAAGAAAAGAGAATGGCTAAATTAAACCACAGAGCAGTCTTAACCAGTGGGTCTGGGATCAAGTGACTGCCTCGGAGTCAGAAGCAATGACCTGTGCGAAATACCTGAAGTGTAAAATTTTCTTGCTTGGAAGTGTGATTTTGTCAAGACAGAGGAAACGAAAAATGTTACTTCATGGTTGCCTTTTCTCCTTTTTTTTTCTTTATTTTTGTTTTAATTTTTGTTTTAATTATTTTATTTTACTCCTAGCTTTCCACTTACACTGTTGATTTTAAATAGCAACATATTAATGGAGCTGTACAAGTCACTTGCAGGACATCCTCTAGAACAGAGTTTTGGATGCTTGTTACCCATGCTCAAGGTGAACTTAAACTGTAATAATTTCAGACAGATTGCTATACAAGCAATAGAGTCCGCAACAGCAAAACAAAAATATTATTTTTATGCTTATCATAGAAAAGCAAGTGATTATTACTTGTATGTACATTACCTAGAAAAAAAAAGTGAGACAAACCACCTCTGTTTTCTATTGCAGGAACTCAGTTCTGGTGTGGCCTTCTAAGACAATACATGTATTAATATGGTCCTTAAGATGGTATTTGTGATATCATAGCCTGAAAATGCATATTTTAAAGCCCATCAAGTCCTATCCCTAATACTATGCCATTTTACTAGGAAGAGAAGCAAGAACTGAGTATATCCTGAATATATTTACCAAATAACTGATCTGGTAAAATAGACTTGGCTATAAAGATAATTTTATCTGGAAAATCTAAGTCACAAGTTTTGCAAGAACACAAAAAAAACCTACAGGGAAACCTTAGTTGTTCATTCCTAAAATTAGGACTTTTTATGCATTGACTGTTTAAGATCAAACTCTGGAACTATTGCCCATTTGGAACAGGAATAGGATTGATTTTTGTAAGTTTTAATAGTGTTTTAGCATTTCAATATTTTAGCATGGGGAACCAGATTGCTTAGGATGGCATAGTTGCTGCAGCAGTAGTAACTGTGATTGTCATAACAAATTTGATGATAATGTTGGAAGTGGAACTGATCCTCTAGTCAGTTATACCATTTTTATGATATTTCCAGTGAAGCCAAAGAGTCTGATCCAACCACAATATTTTTATGTTCAATTCATCAATGTGCAAACATACTGTTCTCTCTTCAATGGCTAAGAGTGTGTATCTTTGAGTCAGAGTGTAAAGCTAAAAATGAGAGCAAATTATTGCTGCTTTTTGTTTTATGTTTGTATTCAATATAGCTTGATTACTTGAAAGGACTCGTAGCCAGCATATTGCAGTATGAAACAATATCATGAAAAATACATGTCTTTTAATGCAAGGGTTACACCGACAGTTTGTCACAGGCAAAATCTGCAGAATCAACAAAGAGACCAAATAAACAAGTCAAAACTTGAATTACCTAATATAGCATTGTATATTTTTAACAATCTCTATTCTACTTTCATGCACACAAACTGGCACTGTAAATTTTTTGGTCCTGACTTCATTACACTTCTTTTCCAAGGCCAGCTGTAGCACTTTGTGATCCATCCTTTCTAATGTCCATGACAAAACACACTATTATGCTATTGCTGCTTTTCCTAAGCTATTAGAGGCTGCATCACTTTTAAAAAATAAGGCTGACAAGATTATAATAGAAAAAATGGTCCTTTTACCATTACTGATATACACTTTGTGTTTCTCAACTAGGAAAACCAAAATGATATCACATTATCATTATATATGCTGCTGTCTCCTAGGATGTCCTTCAGGTGTTATAGAACCTTACAATGACCAAAATACTTCCTGTGAAGGGTTGAAAAGCTAAAGACGTCCTTTTAAAGCTAGCAGTCTATTCTATAGAATAGATTTTACAAGCCAGCTGGCAGTTCACTGCAAGAATACTTATTATAGATATATGTTGACAGCAAATTTTAGCTATAGATGGAACGTGATGCTGGCTAAGTATTCCTTCCAAATGTGTTAATTTTAGTTCCACTTCCTTTATACTTGCTTTTCTTAGTTGATTTATTTCTTTTCTTTTTTTTTTCCTGTCATAGGAACTTGAGATACTAATAGAGATAGGTCAAGTTCCAAATCAAATCCATGGGAAAGCTGAATGCTTGAATTATACAAAGCCTGAATTCTTACTTACAGAAATATAAAAATAACCACTGCTAGAAAACACTATTTTTAGAATTAAAATAGATTTAGCATAGCAATTGGTTGCTTTGTTGGTTTACAATAAGGCATTTATATGAATATGACAGACATATTAAGAATTTGTTTATCTATAAATAAAAAAAATACTATAAATACTTATAAAAATACTACAAATACTTTCTATTTCTGAAGGACATAAAAATGTTTCATCTTTTTTTTTTTTTTTCCACCACACTGGAAAGAGAGAAAGGATAAAACCTAAAATCTTTGGTCACTTTAAAATTAAAGCATCAGACCCTCAGCTAGTTTAAATTAATATAGATTTACTGATGGCAAAGGTATCTTTTTTTCTTTCTCTTTCTCTTTTTTTTTTTTAACTGACCTAAGAGTAATACAGCCATTGAGTTGGAGTGATATTTTAGTAATGATGTGGTTGCCCTCTTAACGCAACGCTGTTCGAAGTGCTGCCTGCCTGATACAATCTCACCGTACAGTTTTATTTACATTTTAAGTCTAACTGCTTGTTTGCATCTTGAATATATTAGATGAATGTTGAACTCTCATTCTTTTTAACAGGACTTCTGACCCCACAGTTGGTTTAGGATTATAAGAGAAAGACTGTCACCTATTACACCAAAAGCCTGCCATTCAGTAAAACACCACTTTTGATCTAATACAGAATAATTGAGGTAAGTCAGTCTAATAAATTTTTCATATGAAAACCCAGGCAGGCTGCCTTTACACAAAATTATGGCTATCAAGTATTTCCTTACTAAATCCCATAAAATTTTTTCCCACCTATTTCCCTGTACCAGATTTGAAACTAACTATAATGAGTTGATAAGGGTTGTAAATTGCTGCATCTTGCGTTGCCTCCCTTTGCTACGTTTTAATGCTTGGGATTCTGATCAGTCACCAAAGAAAATATAAAAGCAGAAGTTAATAACATAGCTGAACTTCTATTGTGCCTTTCATCCAAGATCCAGAATACTTTACAAACATTAATTAATTTTCGCAACACCCTTGTGAGATACCAAAGCATCGGTGCTGCCATCAAGAAATCAGTAGATGAAGTCTGCATAAAGATTTGGTTCTGGCTTAAGGCATTGGTTAAAAATGCACTGAAGCATGAAAAATGAGCTATTCCTTTACCATATCATTAAATAGCAAAACATCAGATATAAAGCATATAAGCAACCCAAACAAATGCTACCATTTAAATCATGAAATTGATATTATCCACTTGATTCTTTGTTTGCTGCAAAATGTGAAATGAGCAGACAGCGACTCCTTAGCATGTACTTCTTGTGACTGTGTCGCATGCTACATTTATCCTTTGCAATTAGACTGTGAGTACAACCACAACCTCTGATATACAATGGATTTTTGTATGGAAAAAAAATTTCCATAAACAACATCAACCACACCACCAAAAAAACGCCAAAAAAAACCCCAAAACCCCATCCCACTTACTTTCTCACGTTTGGAAACTGAATTCAGCTTTTCTGGAATGTGACTGAGTTTACTAAATTTGTTTGTAGAGGTCTACACCAGGGTACTCTAGTTACGCTCCTTCCATAGACAATGGAGAAATACAGACACCTGCCTTATGGAGTGAAGCACTCTCCTGTAGATGTACACAGATCTCCACTCCTGCCACAGAGGGTCAAAGGTGACAAGCACAGATGTAGATGCATACAGTGTAGACTTCTATGCTTTATCAGGTTAATTCCAACCCACATCTTGTTTGCAAGCAAAACTACATTTAAATGGAGAAACATTTAGTAGTTGCCCGCTACAAATTAGTAACGATATAGGAATACAGTTTCACTAATATAATGCAACTGTATTAGTAATACAACACCATTTTCCCTTCCAGAGTTCTGTGATACTTTACATACCTCTTTTTCTACCTCTCAATTTATGACCACTTTTGTCCTTATTTCAGAGTTTTTGGAATGCTTCTTTAGACAATAGTTTCACGCCCTGTGCCTCCCATGGTAGCATCCAGTTGAAATAAACGCTGCAAAGCTTCAGGATTAAAGCAGAACTCAAGCTGTCCTTTCTACATTTGAGGGTCATGCCTTATGTAACTTTCAGAACTGTACAGTACGGAAACATTACAGAATTACACCAAGCAGAGAAGTAATCGTAATTTTTCCAGAAGTGATGTGCAATCACTCATTTCCAGCATCAGCAGATACAAGAAGTGACTGAAATGCAGCTGCTCGGAGTGTGTTCACTGTCACAAGTGATGGTGGAATTCTGAGGCAAGCAAAAAGGAAAACACACAGCACATGAGATTCATCACATTAACTTCAGACACCTGCACTGTAGATAGCTGCATTCGAGCCAGTTTTGTTGACTCCCTTTATAATCAGTGAAGAAACTTGGAAGTTATGATTCATTTTCTTCAGAGGGAGAGATGTGTCTATTACTCTTCATTGACTTTAATAGGAGTCCAGCCAAACAGCTCAGATAAAGACATCTACCCCACAAATGTGTGAAGTGAAACATATCCCTCCCACTGATATTGTCTGGGTATTTTACAGATAATTACATTGCCTCGGCAGCTATTCCACACCTTCATAATACACAGCAATATCTATACTGCCATTATGGTATCAGCAAAGTTCCACTATATCTTATCAGTTGAAAAAATTATAGAATAATGTAGTAAAGAATATGTGACTGTATACAATCTCGATAGCTTAAACATCCTCTTTCTTGAATTCTTCTATACAACAGTGCTGTATCTTAAAGCATTCTTAAACAGCTCTTAATTTTATATCTCTGCAGAGCTGGCTTTCTGAGGTATTGCATGTCTGAAATGGATTCAAACACATTAACGTGTTTATAAACTCCTTGTGCAAGGGTTTAAGCATATGGAGGCATATTGAAAATGAGCATAACTCCCATCGTGCTGTTTCGTTGTGCAAATATAGTTTCTTTGTATTATAAATCCCCAGTAATTTCCCTATTTCAAGTACATTTTTATGATTCCAGTAATATTGTACTTATCCTTGAAAAAAAAGAAACTCCGTTTCACAAATCTTACTATGCATGGTGTCAACATTCTGTGTAGAAGCTATTTTGTTTTAACCATCCTTTGTTATTGTTTCTCCACAGACACTATTTCCAATGCTATCAAATATCTGATACATTACCATGGGATTCTAGGTGGTCCCCTTTTTAAGTAATAGCCTTCACCTTTGTCCAAAAAACCAATCATCGTCCTCTTACACCTTTTCAGAGAAATAGCTTTTTGTAAAGGACTCAATTTCTTTTCATCTCAAATTTTGCATAAAACTTTAATATTGATCTTTTTTGTCCTGCATATTCTCATTCTGGATGTCTAGCTGTTTTGGATAATGTCTTGAAGTTGCTGTCATTTAACTAGGTCCTCTGCCACTACCGTCCTTTGTAACTGTTACTGTCACCAGTCCTACTCCAGGTTCCACCATTAAATGCCAGGAAGTAACTCAGAGACTGTTTTTTTCTCAACTGTTAGTCTAGTAGAGTACAAACTAACCCCATATTATGTACAAATTCCTGAATTATTTTAAATTTTAACCGACGATGTTAGTCTCTTTTTCTACAGATCGTATCTGTTCTATAAAAGCTGTTACACACCACAGGTTGACAATAACAAAAAATACCCAAATGTTTACCTTGTCATCCCTACTTGTAAAATTATATATTAAAAAAAATCATTAATTAACATGAAAATGATGTAATTAAAACCCCCTGAAAACCTTTGGTAGAGTGAATAGGGTTTTGCAAATTTTAAATGTTGCTGTAGTCAAAATGACACAGAATGTGCAAGAATGTGTTTGTTTTTCAGATACTGTAGGTCTGAAGAGATTTTTTTGTATACTTCAATTATGAAAACATTTAAAACATACAAACTTGTGCAATTTTTATTTTAATGAAGATGAGAAGTTCATTAACGAAGATAAATATTTCATTAGATGTTAAATAAAACAAAGAGATTTTTTGGCTTCTCTCAGCACAAAATTCCTTTGAAAGATTAATTAATACATGCAAATTATGCAAATTAGACCCATGCAAATATTTTATGAAGACAATTAAGGGAACCATTAATTACTGCTTTTTTTGCTTCAGTGAGATTCATTCATTTAATTTTAATTTCACTTTAACTGTTTTGATGTATAATCTTGCAGCTAAGAACTTTATCTTTCCTAGTGGGTCACTTAAACTTATAAATTTCATCAAGTGAGCAGCAACAGAAATCTGTAAAGATATTCTCTGGGCTATGTTTAGTATCAAGAGAAATTTTTGACACAATGCACTCCTAGAAATGGCAAAACTGGAAGGGAATGTGAGCTCATTCTTGGACAAGGTTCAACTGCTGGAAAAGCAATTAATTTGCTTTGGCTGTGCTAATATAGGGGAATTAGAAAGTGTGACACAAGACAAATAGAAATAATTAGTTCTCCAAAATGATGTTCTCATTAATATGGTTTGAACAGTAGAAATAAAAAACATTATTGTGGCATGTCTGCATTCTGTCCCTAGCCACAGGAGGTAGAAAAATGCAAGATACAGCATTTTTTCACCTTTGTAGTTCATATGGTGGTGGTATTTATTTTTGTTTTTTATTGTAGGTTTCAAGAAAAGCAAATCGTCGATCTGATCCTGTTATCTAAAACCCACCGCACTTGCATAAAGCATGAGGGATCCTTAGGTTTCTAGAATGTTATCTTCCTGTTAAAATATGAAGCTATCAATATAACGGACTAGGCTTTTCACAACAATACACTCAAGTTCCTAAACTGAGACTTTGATTTCAATATTGTTCATTTAAATCATATTTTATGATATGCAATGCAGAAGGTGTAATACGGTTATTCTCTAGTTTAAGCTACAATAGCAAAAGATTGCCCTATCAAAAGAGTTTATGATATCCTCTGCAAATCTGGTAACATAAAAGTTTTCTTTTTCCATAACGTGAATACACATGCATGCATTTGACGAAGTATATAGAGGCACATTTTCACTTGCTTTCATTCTTAACACTTATACCAGTATAAACCAGGTTTTCTACAAACAGTGAAAATCACTATCTGGTATTCTTCACAAATCCAGGCTGCTACAAGGCTGCTAAGAATATTTTCTCACTTACACTCTAAATTTCTTAGCCTGTTGCACAATTAAATTAATGTAACATTATTTCAAGGGACTCAAACCAGGACACATTATGTGGCCCCTACAAAATATTGAACTTTTTTCTCCTGCAGGTGATATGCCATTCAGCTGTTTACCAACTGACGGCACCTCCTTTGAAAGTTTTGCTGTGTAAATAACATTTATCTGGAATCAGATATTAAAGTCCAATGATTTGATTTAATTAATTTCTTCTTTCGGTTAGGTGGCAATTCTACAGCATCTGGCCATGCCTAACTTGACTTTTTGATAGATGAAAATTCTCAAGTGCAAAAACCAGAGGTTTAGAAAAAATATCCACGAAAATTTCTAGAACTCACATTGTAATAATTCTGTATAAACATAATCCTGTCTTCAGGGACATTACTGATAAGAGAAAATGTAATGAAGGACTTTAACTTGAAGTTAAAACCCATAAAGCTTTCCTATTCTTTGAATAGTCATTTATTCTTTAACAACATGGATATCATACTTCCATGTCCTAATTTGGTAAGAATGTGTCAGTTAAACACATGGAGAAATGAACATAATACTTGAAAAATGGTGCGAAGTACCTTCTTCCTTGACCATCAATTCTGTGGCTAGCCAACAAGGCAGATATCATGGTGGGAGTCTGTTATAGACTGCCCAACCAGGATCAAGAGGCAGATGAAATATTCTATAAGCAGCTGGGAGAAGTCTTACAATCACTGTCACTTGTTCTCTCATGGGGGATTTCATCTTACCAGATGTCTGCTGGAAATACAATAGAGCAGAAAGGAAACAGTCCAGAAGGTTCCTGGAGTCTGTGGACGACAACTTCCTGACACAGCTGGTGAGTGAGCCAACTAGGAAAGGCTCTCTGCTAGACCCGATGATTGTGAACAGAGAAGGACTTGTGGGTGAAGTGAAGTTGGAGGTTGTCTTGGGCATAGTGATAATGAAGTAGCAGAGTTTTCAATTCTTGGAGAAGCAAGGAGGGGTGTCAGAACTGCCACCTTGGACTTTCAAAATGCAGACTTTGACCTGTTTAGAAGCCTGGTTGAGAGTCCCTTGGGAGGCAGGTGCAAAGGGCAAAGAGTACAAGAATGGTGGACATTCTTCAGGAAGGAAATCATTAAGGGTACTGGAGCGGGCTGTCCCAGAGTGCTGTAAGATGAGCTGGAGGAGAAGACCAGTCTGGCTGAACAGAGAGCTTTGGCTGGAACTCAGTAACAAAAAGAGAGTTTATGACCTTTGGAAGAAGGGTCAGGCAACTCAGGAGGACTACAAGGATGTTGTGAGGTCATGTGGGGAGAAGCCAAAGCTTAACTAGACCTTAAGCTGTCTACTGCTGTAAAAGGCAGTAAAAAATGTTTCTATAAATACATTAACAGCAAAAGAAGGACCAAGGAGAATCTCCATCCTTTATTGGATGCGTGAGGAAACATAGTGACCAAGGATGAGGAAAAAGCTGAGGTACTGAATGCCTTCTTTGCCTCAGTCTTCTATAGTAAGACCAGTTGTTTTCTGAGTTCCTAGTCCCCTGAGCATGATGATAGGAAAGGGGAGAAGAATGAAGAACCCATAATCCAAGAGCAAATGGTCAGTGATCTATTACACCACTTAGACACACACAAGTCTATGGGGCTGGATGGGATCCACCCAAGGGTACCGAGGGAGCTGGCAGAAGTGCTCTCCAAGCCACCTTCCATCATTTACCAGCAGTTCTGGCTATCCAGGGAGGTCCCAGTTGACTGGAGGTTTGCAAATGCGACAGCCATCTACAAGAAGGTCCAGAAGGAGGATCCAGGGAACTACAGGCCTGTCAGTCTGACCTTGATGCCAGGGAATGTTATGGAGAAGATCATCTTGAGTGCCATCATGTGGCATGTACAGGACAATGAGGCAATCAAGCATGAGTTTATGAAAGGCAGGTCCCGCTTGACTATCATGATCTCCTTCTGTGACAATGTGACCTGCTTAGTGGATGAGGGAAAGGCTGTAGCTGTTGTCTACCAAGACTTTAGTAAAGCCTTTGACACTCTTTCCCACAGCGTTCTGCTGAAGAAACTGGCTGCTCATGGCTTGGATGGACACATGCTTTGTTGGGTTAAAAAAATGGCTAGATGGCCAGGCCCAAAGAGTAGTGGTCAATGGAGTCAAACCTAGTGGGCAGCCAGGCATAAGTGGTGTTCCCCTGGACTCAGTATTGGGGCCTGTCCTCTTTGACATCTTAATCAATGATCTAGATGAGGGGATTGAGTGCATCCTCAGTAACTTTGCAGATGACACCACGTTAGGTGGGAGTGTTGATCTGCTTGAGGGTAGGGAGGCTCTACAGAGGGATCTGGGCAAGCTAGATTAATGGGCCAAGGCCAATGGTATGAGTTCAACAAGGCCAAGGGTCAGGTCCTGCACTTGGGTCACAACAACCCCCTGCAATGCTACAGGCTTGGGGAAGAGTGTCTGGAAAGCTGCCCAATGGAAAATGAAGTGGAGGTGTTGGTCAACAGCTGTCTGAATTTGAGCTAGCAGTGTGCCCAGGTGGCCAAGAAGGCCAAGAGCATCCTGGCTTGTATCAGAAATAGTGTGGCCAGCAGAAGGAGGGAAGTGATTGTCCCCCTGTCCTCAGCACTGGTGAGGCCACACCTCGAAAACTGTGTCAGTTTCAGGCCCCTCACAACAAGAAGGACATTGAGGTTCTGAAGCATGTCCAGCAAAGGGCAATGAAGTTGGTGGAGATTCTACAGAACAATTCTTATGAGGAGTGACTAAGGGAACTGTCATTGTTTAACCTGGAGAAAAGAAGGCTTGCAGGAGACCTTATTGCTTTCTGCAACTACCTGAAAGGAGGCTGCAGAGAGGTGGATGTTAGTCACTTCTCCCAAGTAACAAGCGATAGGATGAGACAAGATGGCTCAAGCTGCACCAGGGGAGGTTTAGGTTGGATATTAGGAAAAATTTCTTTACAGAAAGGATTGTAAAGCACTGGGACAGGCTGCCCAGGGAAGTAGTGAGTCACCATCCCTGGAGGTATTTAAAAGTCTTGTCGACATGGTGCTTAGGGACATGGTTTAGTGTTGGACTTGGCAGTGCTGGGTTAATGGTTGGACTTGATGTTCTTAAAGATCTCTTCCAACCAAAACATTTGTATTATTCTCTGATTCTAAATGTCATAATCCATTCCCTATTAGTTTAGTCTAGCTTCAAACCTTTTAAATTATGCAAGGTATTTTAACCAAACTGGTTATGTTTATGTAGAATAACAGAATCTAGAGTTTATGTCAGGTATTTTTTCCAAAAGCGGGACACATAGGGTCATCTTGATACATGGGGTCTAATCATATCCAATGAATCAAATAATGCTAGGCAACACATGCTGTATTTTCAAAGCCGTGTCTAACAAAGACAAGACATAAAATGACTTAAACCAGGTGTACTTCGTCATTACCCTGGTTTCACAGAGGTTAGCCATCAGACTGGGCAAGCTCAGAGAAAGCACAGACGATGTGTTACACGTATTCCGTTAGCATGACGTTCTGGGACATAAACCCTACCATCAATATTCAAGTGGTTAAATGCCATCTAGTTTTCCAAGTATCTGTACAATGAGAGAGCATGAAGGAACATATAAGAGGGCAAAACATGAAGGGCAGAATGAAAATTTTAGCTCTTGCAAGGTTTAAGTTCAGTCTCTGATCTACCACAGATTTCTGCCATACCCATGATCAAGCTCCTTAGCCCCAGTATGATATAAAGATAATTGCTTTGTTCTGCATCACAGGAGTATTTCCTGATGTGAAGATTAAATCCATTAAAGATTGCAAAGTTGTTCAGAAATTACAGTGATAACATTTCTACTAGCTTTCCAGTTACTCCTGACATAGTTCGAAACAATTTATCTGAGAGAGGCCACAAGGCTGAAAACTGGAATCAGTAAAATAAATTAAAAACCAAATATTTAGTAAAACTTATATTTATGCAGCAACATTATAATAGACGAACTATACTCTGAAAATAAGTAACAGCAGTTTAAGAGACTGTTTTTGGACTGGCTAGTTTTCGTAGATATACAAAATCAGTGTTTTCTCGTGAATAATCCCTCCTTAAACATTTTATCAGAACTATTATGCACAAACGTGCTTTCATTCACCTTCATGACTGATTTTGTTTTCTGTTTCAATATACATATTTACACAAGCAATTGAAAAGATTTATACACTCTTAATAAATGAATTCTGTTGAATGTCTGCTAATGACTAACTTTTTTCTTTAGCTATTTCTTCATACGATTACTCTTGCAAGCTTTGCAGTCAAATTGAATTTTAAAATTTTTTTTTTAAACCAAAAAAAAAGGAAGCAGCTACGGAAAGATTTTAATACTGAATGTAGAGATAGAAGGTGAAGTGTTTCAAAGAACAGAGGAAGTACAAGAACACCCTAAGGAATATTAACAAAGTTCTGGGCTGACATATGCAGGGCCACCTCTCTACTTGACTAAAGGGCTGCTATCTGAGTCACGTATGGTAAAAAATATCAGATCTTTTTGAAAGTCGGTGAGTTTGGACTTCTTAAAAAAAACCCCAACCCAACAAAAACCAAACCCACGCCTTTTTTTCCATATCCCACATTTTCATATCTTAGTCAAATACCATGTAAAATAGAAACTAGACAACAGATAACAGAAGAGCAAGATCTGGAGTAATTATCCCAAGAGTGTTTGTGTGTTTCCACTAAAAATGCTAGAGGAGTGGCATAGGCCTTCCCTTTGGAATTAATGTAGTAATAAATATCTTTTTATTCAAAATATATAATAATATATAATAAGCTATAAATTTCCATTTAATACAAGCCAAGTCAAGATGTAGTTGTTCAGAGGTGTTCTAAATGAGCAAAAAGGGCTTGATTCAACATCTGGTATGACTTGAGTCAGGCTTCCATATCCTGTGTGGCTTCCCGCTGCTGCTCCAGAAAGGCCTGGATCTTCCATAGGCATGATTAACCCTACGCAGATGTCTCAGGTGTCCTGGAGGATCTCAAATGGCACTAGTTATCTACTTGTGGAAAATCAAATCACTTTTTACATAGTGTAAGAATTAATGTTAAGATAAGAATATCTTAACTTCTCTCTGAAAATCTCTTTTCAGAGTTTCAGACATGCAGGGATGAGATGGGAAATTGATTATGACCATCTTTGGAAGTTTAGCTCATATGGCTTGCTAAGAAATTTTCTTTTTTTCTTTGATGCAGGCAGTGGCTGACAGTGAAATAGGGCTGCGGAACAGGGCAGCCACTGTTCATATTTAATGTTTTAAATCTGATGGAACTTGAAATTCAACATTTGAAATCTATTCTGGATTTGATGCCACTTTCCAGCACTTGTTTAAGAAGAAGTAAATGTGGCTGAGGGGGAAAAAAAGAAGGAGAGAAAAAGGGGACAGCTCTCTACATAAGTGTGGAGGCAAACACTGATATATAGCTTACCCTCAGCAGATCCAGCTTCCCAACCAACCTGAAGAGGCACAGGATTATAGTAGTGAATGAACTAGAACTCTACTTTGTTTATATGTTTCACAATAAGCCTAGAAATACTGTTCCACTAAAATGATGTTGTTGTTTTAATCTTATTTTCATCCTGGTTTACAAAATAAAGCCTTTTAGTTCTTTCTCTAGAAGGAAAAAGTGATTTGTTTTTCATCCAAGGAGACTATGCTAGAAATGTGTGTTTTACCAGCCTGTTCAGGTTTCGGTTACCTTCTGAGAGAGAAGACAAAGGGAAGAGAGTACTTATGGGAAATATAAATAGGTAAGATGATGGCTTGCAGTGCCCATCTTTCCCAGGTACCAAAACAACTGGGGTGACCTTGGAAGTCTGTTAGGTAAGAATTCATCCATCCTATCCTTCCCTCTGAATAATATGAACGTGGAGGAGGGAGGGAGTAAGAGATGAAGAAAAATGAAACAAGTCAAAACAATTCTATATGAAGTTTGAAAAGCCTTTTTGGTACACAATAATATATTCTTATATTCTTATTGTCCTGAGTTTTCCCACTTGACTCTGTTCATGCTTAGTCATTAATTTTACACAAAGTTGCTTTAAAAGTGCACTAAAGTACCATGTTGGAAGAAAGCCTCTGATTGATTAATCATTTATCTCAGTAGAAAAGCCATGAACATATTTGATTTCCAGCAGCTTCGTATATTGCAATAGATAGCAATTTCAAAGAAAATGTGAAAAGGTTTATGTACAAGTGTTGAATAAGAGGGCTCTGTAAGTATATTTTGCAACATATGTGTAACTGTTTATTAACTCTATGTCCTTCCTTTGCTTTTTGGGTGACAGATAACAGGATTTAGTTTAAAGGTGTAGCTAACAATGACCTATGAACACTATGAAACAATCATCTATTTATAGGTCCTGCCTGCAATCAATACCACCTTCTGTTTCAGTTAATCAATGTTGTCTTTAATTGATTAGCTTGGGTTGAAAATCTGCCAAAGTGCTGGACTCCTGGGCAGGGGGATAGGGAACATATTTATTACTGTTTGGTTTCCATGCATTCTAAGATAATTCCAGTATTTATTCACGGCCAAGGAAATATGAAGCAAAATAAATCTTTATTGTATGTTTCCTCATTGAGTATTCAGATTTCAACAGTAAAAGACAGACAAACTACTAAGAGATGTCATAAATGTCTAATGTACAATCTAGGTTTAATATCTGAACTACTGGATTGTCTGCCAAGCCAAAAAATTAGTAAAACAAATGTCTTTGAAACTTGTGAGCTGGTAAAGATAGTAAAGCTTATTCTTCTTAGGGGGAATAAAATAAAATATTTAGATTAGTACAGGGAGAGAGCCCAGCTCTTTCTAAAAGGTATAAAAATTAGAGAACCTATTTTCAGAGATACACTTTCTGCAACAGTAATGAAATTCAAGGTGGTGCACACAGATTCATGTTGTTATTTATTATTATGTATATAATTTCATTGAAGTGCATAACACTGTACAGATGAATAATAAGTGCATGACCCTGACATTAATAGAAGGCGTTACACACTGCAGTCAAAAAGCAGCTGAAGTTTAAGGCACTAATCAGGAGGAAAATGAAGCAACAGAAGTATGTGTGTGTTACTTCAAATAGGAACAATATTTAACAGGAAATATTTAAGGAAGACTGAACAAAACCAAAATAGAATTAGGCAGACAAACCACAGGGAGTTAGTAAAACAGCTCCACTAAAAGTCACTGAGGGTTAGACACTAAACTTCCAACAGTTCCGCCCTTTAACACCACCACTAGATCTGAAAAATTTTTTTTGAGTGTATGAAAGCCAAAAGAGAAGAGCAATGCAGAAAACACGCTACTCCTCAGCTTCTAAAATTGAAAGTGCATGTGCATACGTTTTCACCAACGCATCAATTTGTTTGACAAACTCTGGCATGCAGAGAAGGATGAATAACCAGACAGCTGATATCACTCCCTAGAGGGCCACTAGAGCAGCTTTGCTCCATTTTGCTGTCTTTTGCACACTTTTCTGGTAGCTCAGATCGCTATACTTACTCAGAGGTGCTAGACTAACGCTAAGGAGGGCAGTCACATTATGGAGATGGTCCTGCCTTAATGTCTGCAGATAACCACAGCTGTAGAGACCGAAACCAGTTGTCTTACTGAACCTCACAAATGGAAAACTTAAGGAAGAACCCTGATATCAGACAGGTAAAAAGAAAAATGCAAAATCTATCTGTTAGATTGCTGAAAGTCACGCTCCCACAAGGCATGGTATGTCACAAACACAGACAGACCTTCTCACTGTTTGTTGACTCCTAAGATGAAAAAAAGGCTTTTTCTTCACAAATTAAATGGAAGTTATTAGGCTCTTAAAATAATAATAATAATAATAATAATAATAATAATAATAATAATAATAATAATGTGGCCCAATGGAATAACAGGCTAAGTGGCCTAAAAATCACAGAAAAGTTCTTTTCAAAAAAACCCCAAACACTGCTGCCTCACAGGACCTTTTTACATTTCTATGGGTCTAGAATAGTCAGCTGTTTGTTTCCATAAACAGCCTAGCTAAGTAGCAGATGTTTCCTTGGGCAGTTATTCAATATATCTAGAAAAAAAAAAAATTGCCTTCCAGGCTTCTGACAGCTTTGTTTCAAGATCCTGACTTCTTTTCCCTGCTGAAATGTTCAACCTTTATAGCAGCCCTGCACAACAGGTGGGCCGTGGGTCTCTTGCTGCTTGAAAAACCATTTGTTTGGCCCATCAGCTGCTGAGAAGCATCATGTACTGTTTGATTTGTCCAGCTGCCAAGAGGCAGCAACAAGATGTCCAGCAGAAAATGCCTGTATCGTAGCTTGTCACTGATCCCTCAGAACGTTTGTATCTCCTAGTCAGCCACCTGGTCAACTAGCAGACACACTCCACATCAGACACATACATTGCCTCATAGGTCAAAGAAGTGGCATAATAAGAAAGATCTGGGATATTCACGAGTAATATTTGGCATGGGGGGGACAGTTGAAACAGAGGCAGAATGAAAATGGGAAAGCAATGATACAAGGGAAGCTGAGATACTGTTGGAATGGGACAGCAGAGAAGAAGGAATGTCACATGAGAGACTGAAAATGTATTTTCACTCTGAAAATGACTTGATAAATCCATTTGAGAATCCTGGCTCCATGCTAAACTCAAGCACCTTTCTGCTAGAAGTCCCATGCAATAATAAATGAGTAACAACAAATCCATAGTAATTACTAAGCAGCAATAAAAATGATGTAACTGATGAGCAAGTGTCAATTGAATAAAAATGCAGAATTTACAAGTTGAGGTGTTAATGAGAAAAAGGGTAAAAAAACCATGGTAAAATGTATAAAGAATCAGGAGCTTTTCTTTTCTTGAGTTTAATCAATTAATAATGTAGAGAATATGTGACCATTGGTTTACATGGCACTATACAGGTGGGTGACCTCATCTTTGAGGAGCCTCGGGAGCAAATGGAATTGCTTTTGATTAAGAGGAAGGGGGACACAGAGAGGAACAGGCAGAAATGCAAAAATAGGAGATAGAAGCCCTGGAAAAAAAGATGCAATTATTGAAGGGACTCTACAGAAGGATAGAGAAATGGACTTGATGCTGGTCATCACAGTCAGCATGATGGGCAAAATAAATGAAAGAAAGACTAAGGAAAAGACATTTTAGTTAAATGTACTGCAAAGAAAACCGATGTCCCCAGAAAAGAAATAGATGTCCTGTCATTTGAGGATATTGAAAACTATTTTTAAAAATTCATTAGTTAATTTGAGAGTAGTCTTGCACTGGAAAATGTGTCTTATCTATGATTAGCAGCTAACATTAATCTCCAAGTCTACAAACATAAATTCATATAAAACTTAAGATTTAGAGAAATTAGGGCAAGAAGTCTGATGTAGTTGGAATTGGAAATAAAGCAAGCAAATGTGACTAGAGGGAGTGACTGAGACTGGTTAAACCCACAGATAGAAACACAGAAATCAGGGCACTTGGAAGACACCGTGAAAGGGAGCTAGTAATAAGAACTGGTTGGCAGACAGTTACTGAGACTGAAGTTGGGGGGCCAAGTGATTTGGACTGACTAGACAAGAACAGGATTGAGTGGTCGAGAATAGAAGGAAAGATGGGGGACAGAACACAGAAAGCCAAGCCAAGTTATCTGAAGTCTCTTAGAGGGAGAAATCTTGAAAAGTAACTGGATATGCATTATATGGATAAGGTATTAAAAGCCAGCATCTGGAGACATCTGGATCTTGATTAACAAGGACATTAGGTGCAAGAAGTTAAAATTAGAGGCTAGAATTACGACTGGATATAAATAGAAACTTATACTCGAAGGTGAGACAAAAAAGGAGGCAAGAAATAAGACTATAAAATTTGGAAATGGATGTTAGGACTGATAAAAAGGCCAGAGATGAGGAAGAAACAGGAATAAGAAAGCTTTATGGAGTCACTGTTAAAAGTGATACAAGTTGCAAGAAAAATGATAAGAAGTTCCTGTGTCCAAGAGCATGAAATGTATCCCAAGATTGTCTTTGCTTATCTCAACAAGTATCTGTAAAATCCCCATGGCAAAACGGTCACTCCTTAGACCACACTGATAATAGTAAGGTATTAATTTATCAATTTTTTTTTTAGCTTCATCACTGTGAATCTAAAGGTTCAATTCCATAAGGCTGTCATCTCACAGTGAAACTTCTGACTTTGTAGTCTACTTGTTAATAAGAAAACCCCAGGAAACGGTTACCTAGAACATTATTCAGATGGTGAAGCAAAACACTCAACTGTTAGGAAATGGCAAAATTAAGATTTAACATACGAAAAAAATTGAGATAATCATTCACACCTTTTTTGTAAAGCATGATGTCGAATAATGAAAGTATTCTATTTAAATCAGCTATTATATAAAGCCTGAGAACACACACTGAGCACTGAAGATATAGAAAATATTGGATAGATATCCATTTATTCAACTACAACCTTGTCCTCTGCGCTGAATGAGACAGAGAACTGTGAAAAATACAGTATCTAATCATATAATTAAAGATTATATCATGATGCATACACAAAGACAGTTGAACAAAGGTGTGGATGAGAACCTTAATTCTACCGTTTCCTAATTTTGGAATGCTTGACTTTGCAGCCTTGATAATGCCCTTTTCCAATAAAGTTTTTGATCTCATAAGAACTATGATCACAAATTTCCACATGCTTTTGTCCAAGATTTATACGTTAGAAATGGAACTGTGTGCACAAGCTTCACAGAACCACGAAAAGTTCCTTTTCAATGTGGAAGTCCTTCAGATAGCTATCTTTCAAACACAAACATAGCAAGAAAGAATCAAGGTCTATCGTTTGCGGAGATTACTGCACTGATTTTGCTTGTTGAAAAATAGATGAAACAAGTTTCAAACCAATGCAGAAAACAATTTAGGTTAGGATTTCGGGCAAATGACTGAAGCTGTATCTAAGCAATTTTTATTAATGTGGCAGGCAGATGCAGAGCAGCTTTCCCCTAGTATTTCGGCAGCAAAACGCACACACTAGGTTCTCGGTATGGGCATGGTTAAATCATAATTTCTTTCTCATGCTTCCACAGTAGCTTTCAAAGCCCTGACAAGTAACTTCACACAGGACTATGTAGTCAGTGTGCTGATTTGCTGTTGCTTTCGTTCTCTCCTCCTGGATCTGCTCAACATCTCCATTTTCCACCTCCTCCTTTCTGGGAGGGAAAAAGACAAATTATCCTGGAAGCTTTCATGTGCATGGTAGCTGAGTGGCTCTTTTTCTTACATCAAGAAAGCACAGTCTGAAGCCACCTAGCATTACAATTAACTGCACTGTTAATATGAGACTACAGAAGAGGCAGAGAACTAGAAAAAGGCAAGAAACAGTCGGTGGAAAAGGGCTTAGAAAGGATAAGTTCATTTTGCTAAGGGACAGGGAGAGAAAGATAACAGACTCATTTGGAGAACGGCTGATAATATGCTAGAAGGCGAAAAATATTTACAGCAGAATAAGAAGTTGAGGTATGATAGTTTGACTGACGAACAAAAGGAACAAAATTCGCACTAGAAGAAAATATGTAGTTAAAAATGGACAGAAAGAGTGGAGTAGGATGGGAAAACTTTGAGGACAGGCAAAGGGTCTCTTAGAACACAAACAAACATTTGGAAAAACAAAAAAAAGACAGGCCTGAGAATTCATGGGAACCAAAGAGGGTGAGAAGACTTGTTAGCAGAAAATGATGGAGCTGGTTTCAGAAGCAGCCGGAATGATGGCATGTAGAAGTTGGAAATTAATTGGAAGAAAGCAGAAAAGGCACAGGCTGAGGCAAGTGCTAGAAAATAGGAAAACAAAATAGCAGCCTGAGAGAGAAAAAATTTGGTTAAGTTTCCTGTTCTTATCAGGACAGCTTTAGGAGAAAAGCACAGAACAACTTGGGAGCACTTTGGGAAAAGGAAGACATGACAGGGACAGCATATGAAAAGAATGGTCAAGGGGGAAGACAGAGCAGAAGTACAATATTTTTAGAGGAGTTTAGATAACGCGTAAAGGGAGTGGTGTTTAAATGGAATGATGATGAATGTATAGGACTTGAGAGGGAAACTACTGGGAGACAGAAAATTGGGAATGTGGGCTTTATAGAGAAAAGAAAAATTAATAATGTAGACAGGCAAATACATGGTAAGTAACCAGACAGGGAAGGAAAAGCCAATGGAAATAATAAAGTAAGAGCGGCAGTAAAAATCATTGTTCCAGTGCTTAGTAAGAGGTCTGGTAACAAAACAGTATATAAAAGTCAAACATTATCTTTGTATGGTACCTTTTTGTGTGGGATGAGGGGGTCTTGGGAAACCGGATTGGGAGCTAGGCATAGGCATCTAGTGAACCTACAATATGTATGGAGAAGAGGATAATCTGCTTTATTATTATTTTAAACAGAAGCAAGAAAGAAAACATTTAAAACCAGTGCCTACACCAGCTGCTAATAACTTAGTATCTGTTTGTATATGTTAAAATATACATAAGTATATCTAAGACCTATAATTGGGTTATTTATTGTGATTATTTTTAGCATTTTGGGGTGGATATTCCAGCAAACTGTTATCTACCCAGTATGTAAAAAAAAAACCAAATCCAAACCTAAAATACCCTGTATTGTTTCTTTTTATAGTCTCATATGGTAATTTATTTTTACTATTTCTCCCATTTTACAAAAGACTTTACATTCACTAAAAGTGAATCAGAATGAGTGATACATGATGAAAAATAGAACAGAACATATCCCCCTTATTGACAAATGCAACTATCTTTTATGCTTAAATTAGTCCTATTCTTTACTCACAAAAGTCATAGTTAAAGATACCAACACTAAATATAACTTCAAGTTGACAAGTATCCTTTCATTTATAATAAATAGTAGATAAAATCTTTATTTTTATTTATTATTTTATTGTGTAGTATTTTCTTAAAGGCTGAAATTACATTTGGTATTTCAATTACTTCACTTCCCCACAGAATGCTGCAGCTTTCCTACCTTTATTTGCTTAGTTATACAACTGCATAACATTCTTAATACAGTAAGTTGAAAAAAAAATAATGATGGTGGATAAAAAGACTGTTACCCCAGACATGCTTTGATACCAAGATACCGATATATATATTTGAAAGGAATAAGAAAGCCATAAGTATTTCCCTAGTAAATATTTTTTTTCCCAGAACCTGAAATATGAAATACATAGTATTATATTCTTTATTATGGAATATATTGTATGTTCTATATAATGTTTCTTCTGTAGTGCATACTAGAGTGTACTAAATATCACTTACAGATAAAATGTAAGGACATAATCGAAATTTTGCAAAATTGGGAAGACATGGTCTATGCTGACCCAATGAAAATTCAAACAGGTATTGGAAAAATCACAGTTTACCCACTGGAAAGCTTTTGTAGAGTTTTGCAGCTAAATTACCCTAAGAACCCATCTGTACTGAGCACGCTTTATCCCGGTGCTGCAGGAATGAAGCAGTTCTTTCCCTGAAACTCTCTTTCCTCATTCCTGTGAGTAATTCCTGTGCGAAATATTGAGATAAGAACAGAGAAATTGTTTTTGGTTTTGTCTCAGTGCTTCTCTTCCTCATATCCAGACAGATGTAGAAGAAGAAACTGAATATGTACTGAAAGCTGAAGGGAACATGAGCTTGATGGGGAGGTGGGGAGAATCAGAGAATACAGACAGAGATATGGCACCAAACAGGAAAGACTGGTAATGGGTAAGGTCAATGCAGCATGGACTCTTGAAATGGCTGGACAAGAGGAGGAGGCAACAGGACAGGTCAGAGACGGGGGACTGAGGGTCACTGAGAAGAGAAAGAGCTTGTAATTAAAGAAATAATCAAGGTGGCATGAAACTAAGTTCATAAGAGAATGCTGGAAGAAAGTGAAGTTAGGAAAAAAGAAACACTATAATGTAGAGCCAGGAAAGAGTTAGATTAGCCACTGACAAATGGCAGAATTGGAGTGAGGAGGAAGAAACTAGGAGAACCTCCGTGGCATGGAGATATGGGAGTAACAGAGATACGTGCTAAGGGGGACACAGAGAAAAGGGAGTTTATGGTGAAAGGGAAACCGCCTTCCAATATTGGAAGTGAACACAGAGTCTGGATATTAGGCATTACCCATCTGCCATTAACTATTTCTTAACTATTTCTGAAACCTGGCACCCTCTAATAGCTGACGCACAACAACAACAACCTCCTACAGTTAAGATTTGTGTGGTAGGGTTACATATTGTGAGAGACCTAAAAGTTCTGAACTGTTGTATGATGATTAAGCTGAACATATTAAACTATAACAAATGACAACTCTATTTCTTGCTTCTGTTTTACTTTTCCTTAAAAAAAAACCTCCCTGTTTTAACTATATGTTAAGACTGCAAAGTAGAGACAGGAAATGTCAGAATTAAGGTTGCCTTTGCAATGTGATCTGCTATCACAATCAAAATATATCATAGTCCACTCTTCAATTAAATAATAATCTCTGGATTTTTTTTAACCTGTACCACCTTGAACAGATGAATCAAGGAAAGGTCATCGTTACAGAGAATGTTGCCTGTAAGTGCTTGATTTCACTTGTTGTAGAAATGGAAATATATGAAATGAGAATAAGCAGGCAGAGGATAGCTGGGAAAGAATGGATAATCATGGTTAAAAAGGTGACGTGCTGTTCCTGTGTAGTTCAGGATAAGGCCCTTAGAACACATACTTCCAAAAAACTCAGTAATAATATGTTAATGTGCTGCTCATAGCATAAACACCCAGCTAGGTATCTCAGCCCATAAGCAAAACTCAAGTCAACAGGAACAGTGATTTCAGTATACTGAATACATTTGCCAAAAATGCAAAGTATCCTGAAAATCAGGTCCTCGAGGCTTGAAAGGTAAGCAATTTGTCATCTTAATCTGTCTGCAACTCTGTTTCCCAGCTTTCAAACTGGAGTACTCCAAACTTCACTTCCTTGCAGGAATGCTCTGGAGATAGAGTAATTAATGTTCGCAAAGAGGTCAGGTTCTGCAGTGACTAGTGTAGCAGAATGGCCTCCCAAGAAATTAGAAGTCTGTCTTTGCACCAAACAAAATAACAAAATGACTGGATTATTAACAAAATGACATCATGACTAGATTCTTACTAAATGAATTTACGTCAAACAGTGCTTCAAATAAGGCATACATTTTATGAGAAGGAAAGAAGGTTTCTGGAATAACAAAGATGTCCTCATTTCCCAGGCAACATTTAATCTGGCATATTCCAATTTCTGAGTTATTGACTTTGCAGGCATAACTTGCTTTAAATCTAAATGTTTTTGTTTATATGCATGTGTTTGTCTTTCCTAAGAACTTATTGCCTCTTTTGTATTTGTTTATATGCTCAATACATTAAAAGCTTGTTGACTTTTTATTCTGTTGTTACAGCCTCCTTGTGGCACACCAGTAACTCTTTAGGAGTTAGAAAATGTGATTAAATAACACACAGAAGATGTCAAATGATACTGTTAAGATGATTGACTTCAAAATGCAAAATAAAGGCAATTGAGAGTGATTACTGGAGCTAATCATTTTAGGCTTGCCTCTGAAAAAAGCACCTTCATTTACAACTGAAAACAAATGCTACTTTTACTGTTTAGTATTCATGTAGGTAGATTTAGCCTGTTGACTAGAGAAGACATTATAACATAAATACTATCTTAAAAATTTGTTCTTTGCTAATATCTTGGTGTTTGCAATATACATATACATTTAGATTCATAGGGGAAGTAATATGGCTCTCTTTTGTAATTCACGTATAAATTTACTCAGCAGATTTGTTTTATTAAAATCTAAATAATGGGATACGGCAAATGAAAACTCCAAGAAGGGAATAAACAGCTTATTTATTGTTAATGCTCAGAGTAGGTTATTGAAACGCACCTTTCAGTAACTGCCACTGAATATTAGCTATGAAATTCTTACAATGTTACCCATTAGGTTTAGCCATTAGTATAGTTAAAAGGCTCAAAATATTTCAAATAGACCTCTACGAAAATTCTTATCTCGAATGTAACTGTACACATTCACAAAACCTGCATTCAGCATGTCTGAGATTTGACCCAATATTGGTTCAAATTAATTATTCTTCTTTAATTGCTCTGTATAAAGAAAAATGACCTATTAATTTAAAGAAATTCTATCAGCACAGAATGTATTCTCTCTTATAAACAAGCAAGATGAACTTGACCTTGTTTGAACTTGTTTTGATGTGGCCCAGATGGTAGGCTACATGCTTGAATAGCAGTCTAAAGCTGAGGAAAAACTCATATAGCAAGATCTAGATTTATAGCCTTTTGCAAATTCCTACCTTGTATTGTCCTTTCAGCATCTGTTCTGCCCCCACTGCGGTCAGCTTCTATCTCTGGGGTCAGAGAGTCTAGAAACATAGAAAGGTAAGACTGACACATATTTCATTTGATTCTTATAGCCCTTTTTACAACCTGTTACTGCAATGCTGAATTACAATACAATCAACTTTTGTCAGTTTTTTTAATGTTGAACAATGACTGGAGGCCAGGACAATTTTTGGTTAGTCTAGGAAGATTAATGAGCAATAGATTTTTCAAGCATAAAGGGGGGAAGAAAAAGAAGAAGAAAAAAAATTGACTTCTCAAGCTAATAATATAAAATTGTCCTATTTTGAACATACTCTCCAGTGAGTTTATTTGCACACACTATATACAGTAACAAACGAATAAAGACAGAGGCATCACTTGAATGAAGGAAAAAAAAAATTTTCTTTTTTTCCCCTCCCATCATGTTATAAATTTTCAATATAACAAGACTCTTTTGGCACTTAAATTGAAAGTTAATGACAGAAAGGCAAAAATTGGCTTCCTACCATTTAGGACCCTGAGAGTATCTGTTGAAGCTGCCTGTTTCAGTGTCTGTTCTGCTTGCTCCCGTCGTTTAGTCTCAAATTCAAGTGCTTCCTGCAATTTCCTCTTTGCCTTCTTTTCCTTCTTTAGCCTTTTCTGAATTATTGCTAGGAAAAAAGAAAATCAGTGTCCTCAGATTTGGATCTGAAACTTGGCTACACGATTACCTATTAAGAGCCCCGAGAAATGCTGCAACTGCCACAGTTTATATACATTGATTAATTATACAACAGCAATTTAAATTACTTGAAATTTGTTGGAATCACACTGGCATACTCTAAGAGCTACTGGTCCATACCATGGTATTGAAAACTGCAGGTGATATTCAGCTATAGCATATATATGTATACTTAGATGAGAATCTGTGAATGGTCAACTCAGAAAACCTTGAAACTGGCAATGAAATGCACTTTTTTGTGTTGTCTGACATAGAAATGCCTCTCTCTCTGGAGGTGAGGTGTTTTTTCGGGATTAACTCCACCACTTTGTTATTGCCCATAGTGCACAGTTATTATACACACAGCAACAAAGTTCTTGCCTGCCTGCCTGCGGCTTCTCTCCCACAAGAGGGAGATCTGGCTGCTTGGGTGCCCGGGCTGCAGGAGGAGCTCTGTCCTCACCCTGATGTGGTCCTCCTTCCTGAGGGGAAGGCCCTGAGCTTTCTAACTCCCTTCCAAGCTGATGCTTCCTGCAAGCCACCCAACCTCTTGGTGCCCAATCTCTTCCTCATATTTATTTCTTATGTACATTTTCTTTTGTCTTTTGTTTTTCTCTTTCTTGCTCTCTGTCAGCTCCCATCAGCCAACTAACCTGGAAGAATTCATATCAAATCCTTTTCGGGCTGGATCCCCCAGCCAAGTAAATACTATTTTGCTTTGTCAGATGTGAGAGAAAATAGTAGTAAAGGAAGGAGTATTTTAAAATTAAGCATTAGAAAGCCCTAATTTAGAAAAATATCTTCCTCGTGTCTCTTCAGTTCAAGGATTGCAAGATCAGGATGAAACTTCATCACAATTTTCTTTTCTATGTTACCACTGACTCACAACCACAAAGGGAAGACTTGCATGATCCCTAACTGAAGGAACATATCACAGGTTACGTTCCTGATGGAAAAGAATAGTTTAAACCAATTTTTCTACTTGATACAAGCCAAAGCAAGCCTCTAAAGGAATCATGTAAAGTTGTAGAGTATATAATTATCTCCCTCACCAGACCCCTATCCTTCTTATATAGCACACCCAGGGTTTTCAGGAATATGCATGTAAGAAGCTTATTTCTTATAACATCCTCCTGGATAACTCTTTCCTGAAGAGTCTGTTATTTTGACAGTACCTAAAAAATTATCTACTGAACTACTCACTAAAGAATTCTTTATCCACACTAAAAGATTTATCCTTATCAAAACAAGATATTAGGTGATACTAGGCATCTCACTCCAAAGTGACCTCTGGTACGTGCCTAGGGATGAATGCTGGAAAAGGTAAAAATATACTTTCACTAGTTCATACTCCCCACTTCCAGCAGTCTGTGAAGGTGGTGTCTTTCACAAAATGCAAATAATGGAACTTTTAAAGGGAATTGTCAAATATTACTATTTAATTTATATGCTAAGAATAACCACTTTTTGGGTGATCTCGGATATTTTGTGTTGCTGTACAGAACTCTTCAGACAAAAAGTGAATATAAGGACATACCTTGTAGTCAGAATAGCTACAAAATTTACATCCAAGACTTTGGAATTTCATTTGTTTCTCATTTTGTGTAGAGCCAACTACTTTTCAGACTAAGAAGCTTACTCTATCAAAGAACATATAGTATCTATACAATGGCTAAATTAAATACATTTTGAATCATTGCATGATTTTAATGTTTTCATTATAAGTACTTTGAAAGTGTTTGCAATAAACGAGAAGGAAACATATGTTGCTTTCGGAATTAAAATGTCATCATGGCTGACACATTGTAGATGTGACTACAGCAGTCAGAGCCAAAATTAGCAAGCCCTTACTGTGTAGCTGCTCACAGAAGAAATATAATCCTACTTTCACCAGTTGATGAGACACATCCTACCGACTTAGGAATCACTAATTGGAATATTTACAAAGAAGGAAGGAAACAGTACAGCAAATAAGCATCACTGTAAAACATACAGTAGCAGCAATGAATTTAATGTTCAAAAAAATAGCAAAAATATTAAGAAGTAGCCACTAAAGAAAAAGTTATCCGACTTGTGTTAACACGGCAAGCAGAAGGGAGATGTTGCCTTATCCTGAAGATCCCATTCACCTAATGGCACCTGTATGTGACACAGTGACTCATGTAATAAATTCTCACAATAATTACAATCTGACCTTTGTTTTTCTCTCCTACTTAAATCTGTTAATTTTAAAGAATAAGCCATTACTTTCCTTTCTTTTGTACAGAAGTACCCACTAGCAGAAATGGTCAACATCATTACATTTGCTTTGCTGCATTTCACCATTAAGTGTTCAAATCCCTTCGTCTTTAGTCTGACTCTTTTATCAGTGCAACATCATCATTAGAGTGTTACGTATAAAAAAGCAGGTAATGCACCACACTGAAAATAACAGTCAATTAATTCAGTACCCTGAACAAAATAAGAGACTATCCCATGTTCTTTCCTGACAAACTGCTCAAAACATACGTGTTTAGTCCAGACTAGTCAACTGTATTCCCTCTGGAGTTAAAGGGAAGAGAAAGAAGTCTTCAGGGTATAATTGACCCCACCTACCTGTCTGAGAACAGGATAGATGAATCTCTTTCTTTATTGACCAGAAAGGGAACTTATATTAACTCAAATGAGGTGCTTGACTTTTAGATGGCACAACTCAAGTAAGGTCAGATGATTCCCTCCAACTTTTTCTATTATGCATGTGATTGCCTAACTCTAAAAAGGAATATGTATCTGAGCAGTTGTGAGACACAGAGGTAGAAGGATGTGAAGAATAACCCAAGCTCTTTTACAAAACTACTTTAAAAGTTGAAGTAGTGCAATTGTACTGAGCCAAATAGGCCAGTTGTGGACAAACAGATGTTTCACTGCTCAGCTGTGATAATTGTTGGTAGCAATTGTCTTTAAAAATGTATTCTCAAAAGTTAAAAAGGAAAATTAATGGTGTGACAGTCTGACCCTTTAGTGGGCCAAGGCATGAAACAGGATTACATTGTGTACTTACTGCTAGCCTGTTAGTTAAAGATATAATGATATGGGCTGTGAATCCAAGCATTCTTGGGATTCCCTGTTTAGCTGGTTCCCAGAAGATTAAACTGGGCAAGAAAAGAGTTACAACTCTAGCCCTGTAAAAATACGTATCTGACTTGTTGTGGTCTGTGTTAAACAGCAAGTGAGCCCCAGAGGGTTAAGAGTCCCTTGCAAAGCAATTAGACACTATGAAAGCGCAAGACTTACATATACCGAAAAAATGGACTCATAAGAAAGAAAGATGGAAACATGCTCGTAAGGAAAATAATTAATGCAAATCACTGTAAACTGCCTTACCTTTATTATCAATGAAATTATTTAAAAATCTTTAACATGTATATGCTTTACAGTGATCCTTCTAAAAAAAAAAAAAAGGTTTGATCTACGATGCATTATAAAGAGCTTATGCATTACTTTTATATTTATTACATATGGTTTCGCTAAATATGCAATACATGACCCTAGCACATAAGAGACAAGAGTTCCTAAAACCTTGCAGATTCTTAAATTTGATACAAATTGCCTCTGTATTAAGTAGCTATCCTTCTTCATAATGATCACAACCTGACTAAGTCCACAACAGCACCGATGTTATTTATAATTGTGTCGTGTATTACTGATGCAGTAAGTAATATTCAAGGAAAACATTGAGAAAAAGGAAGGTCCTTGTTCTAAATCTCATGAAGATCCTGTGCAGAATCAGGCTGGTTGTAAAACTTCCTGTGTTCCAGTCAGCCTGGACATAACATGAGGTAAGGAGGAAAAGTTTTGATCAAACACAGGTGTTAGATAAAAAATTAGGTTTTCTAAGAAAATAAATTGCAAGGTCTTTATGTCTGCTTAATTAAGATACCTCTGTTCTTCTGCTCCACAGCCAACTGCTTTTCAAGTGTTTCCCTCAGTTCTCGTTCCCTGAAGAGCTCCATCTTCAGCTCTGTCTTTTCCAGCTGGACCTGTTTCTCTTGAGCTCTGGCATTATCTATAGCAACCTTTAGCAGACCCTGTTCAAACATAAAGTTGGATAGTGTTTGAAGAATGTTAGAACAGCTGACATAATAAATAACTTCTGTTATTTTTCCTTGGTTAGTCATGTGAGATTTCACAAATGAAATAATCATGTTAGTGGGTCAAAGCCTCCCAATTACCAACTGCAAATTTTTACTGGAATTAATTTGATCAGGTGGGCAAAAATCTGTAAGAAGCTGAGAGTTAAATTTTTCCAGAGAATGCAAACTCACCTTTGACTGTGCATATAACTTACGAGAAAAGGTGACAGGGATAGGTTTATTCTTTGTAAGAGATAAAAGAGACAAGCCTGCATCAGGCACTTGCCTGTGATCAAAACAAAACGTTGTGCCCTTGAAAAAGAATTGGCAGTCTCACAATCACATCATCCAGAGAATGGAAAATTCAATCTCTAGCACAACTCAAGCCAATGGAAATTACCAAAGGGAGAAAGGCTCTTTCAAATGCTTGCCATTTTGTTCCTTATTGTTGTTATTATTATTTTCAAATATTTTTGTATTTCATAGAGTTTCCAAGAAAGATAGGGTTACTGGGATGCTAAGCAGAGGACAGTCACAAAGCAGGAAGATATCTCTATTTTAAACAGTTGTACAATTATTATCTCACAGCATAGAAAAAAATGCAATTATATCTCTCTTTCTTGACCTGGGATGGTTGATATAAACTCTACCTTTCTTTGTTGTTACTGTATAAGGAAATAATGACTCAGCCTATTCTAAACGTCTCTTGAGAGTTTCAAGTTCACAATTCCTTCTTTTTTTGTGAGGAAGCAGGAAGATCCCGGCACAGCTAACAACTAGATGGTTAAGACTGAGTTAAGGTATGAAAAAGAGAAGGAGAAATGTAATTGAAATAAATTAACATGGAAAGGTTTCCTTTTCCAATGACCAGAAGCCTGGCCATCAGGCTCTTAGGTCTACACTTGAATCTCCTCTTGAAGCTATCATAATAGAGGAGATAATTAAGCATGGATATGCATGTATGAACCTCCACGGACACAAACTTAACTCTTCTGTATCCTAGGCAAATCTCCTGACAACTTAACTGTAGAGATAATTTGACCCAACAGAGATTTAATTACTGATATAAAGCAAAACAATACCAAGGAGAGAGACTGAAGTGTACTCCCCAATAGCTCTGCTAGGGAAGCATTCAGCTAACAGATAAAAGGTTCACACTCAAAATCAGGTTTCAGACCAACCATACCAGAGACATAAAATCACGTCCCCCAAATCCCAAATAAGCTTCCTCACCTCTGAGGCACACTTCCTAAATTGGATTCTGGGTTGCATGTTTTTTCACTAAAATTCTTTGAAATATCTCCAAAAGGGAATGGAAAAAGAATCCTGCGTGACGATACTTGAAAAATGGAAAAAGCATTTTTCATGAGTGTTATTCTGCACATTTATCCCACTAGTCTTCCCAGTGTCAATGCCTGCTTTGAAATTTGAGTCCTTCAAACTCATCTTTTAATTCTGTTTTCAGAATTTGTTATTTTCGGTACTCCTCATCCTCATTCTTAACTCATTTTTTGCCTCAAGCGTTGTCTCATTCAGAGCTTAATGCTTTGCAGCTCTATTACGCTTCAATATAATTAAAGTCCACAGGAGCTGAAAGAACTCAACACCTTCCAACTGCAAGACCCAGGTGGCCACCAAAATTATATACACTACCTAAATATAGAACCACATTTGAAATTATCTAACAATGGTAACGCAACCAATGTGCTTACAAGTATGTTTAAATTTTTAGCAGTTTTCTTTAAAAGAACTAAATGCTATTCTAAAATAGCTAAAACACAAAGGTATTTTGTGTTGAACGTTAAATCTGGATGACTACTAAGGAAGACCACATAAAGCTAAATATAAAGCTCTACCGAGACATGCAAAGTCAAATACAACTTGAAATATCTGTAAAGCCTTTCTAAACTATTTTTTAAAGAGTTAACATCCACCTGAATTCTGTTCCCTTCCCCTGCCCTATTCTCCTGTGTTTACAACCATCATAAACTATGTTTTCTAAACAGAATACATTTGAAATAGCAGGAAGTTGAAGCCTACTTCACTGCTTATCAATATCTGCTTCTGGCTTACGCTTAAACTCTAGAATATTTTTATCTCCTCCAATTCATCACTTACCAGAACATGTAACTCATCCAAGTCACTAATAAACCAGATCAAATGAATAACATGAAAAGTACTTGTTGATGAAAAGTGTATTGTCAAGTAAGTTTAAAGCTGCAATCACCCTCCTCCCGAATTCTCACAATCCATCTTGTTTAACAAAATAGAGCTGCTAAAACAACTGCCATCTTTACTCAATTCAACTACATTCATGTACATGTTTCTTCTTCATCAGGAACAAACAATTAGTAACAAATGAAAGAGATCATTACATCTAGTGCCCTTTTAGATCACCCCAATTAAAACTTTAGTTTAGCTGTATTTTAATTCTAAGATACCAAATTCTAATTTTCTGCTCTGATTGCTCTTGTTGACTTATCTTCGAAAGATGTACTCTCAGTGCAAAGCCTAGAGATTATTTAGCAAGATGCCAATGTTGGCACCACTTAATGTGTTGATTGGTTGTATTATCAGTGGCAGTTTAAAATAAATTACTATTAAACTATTATTGTCCTTGGCTGACAAAACACAATATTTTGGTGTTCTTTAAATATGAAACAATCATTATGAATAAACACAGAGAATAATGCTAGAGTGTTACACTGATGTGTGTAATTTTATATTAAGAATTGCTGCAAAGTACAGAGCTGCTAAAAGCATATTACATTTTCTATTTCATTTCTATGCCACACTTCCTCCCCCAACCTTTCCTTTTTTCACACTTGCCGCTATCATAGCTAATGGTAATACATTACCTACTGCTGCTGATTATGTCTGAAAAATATTAGCTTTTTGGAGCCAAGACCCACTAGGGACTACTTATAAGCTACACAAAATTAAGTTTCATTTTTAGAAGTTAAATCAGTGCACATCAGTAGGCGTCCAAAGTGAAAAAAATCTGCACTACAGCCAAACCAATGCATATGCAAAAGTGCTCTTGCTGCCAATGACAGCTCTAATACAAAAATACTGGAAACATTCAATATCTCTCTGTATTCAGTGCAGAAGGGGGTGAGAAAAACAACTAAAAAGTACAGCATCTAAAAATCATCAGTGCCCCTTGGAACAGGAATAGCAATTTCAGAGTTGCATGAAATTCTATTAATTCTCCCAGTGGATCAGCTGTAAAAGATTATACAAAATACAGTATATCCAACTTGTATTTGCTATGGCTAATCCTCTAACCTGATATTAAATCAATATGCTGCCAATGACAATGGGAAATGCGGTGCAACACAGGACATTAACAAAAGGAAAATATTTCCCTTTAGGGAAGGTCAGATGTTATGGAGGCTGGATAATGATAATTGTAGTGAACACTCTCAGGTTCCAGATTTGTTTTTAATACAGTATGGCTCTATCTGGAGCCAGGCTTTAAACATGGCATGCCATTCTTACCCTCTGTGTCACTGTTAATTTTTTTTTAAATTATTTTAACATAATATCAAAAATGGACTTTTTTCCTCTGGAGATTTATAGGTCATTCTGATTTGGTTTGTTTACTCTAATTGTTTTAAATTTTCCTGCTCATAAACTCTTCAGAAATGTCCCAAATAAAAAGTTAAGTTGATATATGTTTCATGTATCCAAAACCACTGTAATGTTAGGGCAGTCTACTGATCCTATAGAAATTACACACATATCAAACCTCAACTTGGCCTTAAAGCCAGAATTACCCACCATTATTTTTTTAAAATGCAGGTAATGAGTTGCCTATTTTGAAGAGGTTGGAGGGGACGGTATATAGAAGCTAGCAACACCCACAGTGTGTTTCACCTAACATAATTTAGTTAGCTGCATGGTTATATGTGACGTCTAAATGGCCTTACTAGCTAGTCCAGTGGTCTATCTAGAAGATCATATCATATCTCTATTTCCAACAATCAGTCACAGTGAGTGAAAAAGGAAAACTAGAAGAACCAGGCATGTACACAATGAGACTTTCCTAGTCAAACCTCCCAGCTTCCAGAGATTTGTAGCTCAGGGGCTTCCTTTCGCAATATTAGGTATACATGGTGAAAACACTTTCAGAAAACACTGCTTCTCTTTTAGTCGGGAAATAATTATGTATAATTTCTATGCTCTCATCTTTAAAACTAGTGAAAGGCTTGCAAAAAAAATCAACATATACATTTTAAGTTAACTTCACAGGTTAATCTTTGAATATTTGCTATTTTTAACTGCGATTTGTGACTGACTGAGCAACATAATCAAGGTAGGATAACACAGCTTGACTAACTTTACAGATGACTACAGAAAGACATTTTTGTAATATCTCAGACTGAGTATCTCCATCACAGGTAAAAGCATATTGCACAAGTATAAATGACATTTTTCCATTAATACTTTCTGTGACAAACAAAATTATTCTCTTGAATTTTAGAAGGCAAATAAAATAACACGAAGTAAAAATGTGATTTTTACTTTATCCAGTGTTTGCAGTATTTTTCTCTTGTGTATTTAGTCTTAGATGGCAAGAGTGAAGGAGACTCACAGCAATAAAGCCAGTAGTTTGCTTTGTTTTCATAAGGGAATTTATTTTGTAATAATGCATTTCTTTTATTAATATCAATGGCATACTTGCAACTTATTTTACACATCTCTTTAAAAATACTTAGCAACAAGACCGTGTTGATACAATACAGTATTGATAGAAAAATATAGCTATCAGGGTGCAACTAATGCATCCCTTAGATATTAGTGGAAATTCAGTCTGGGGACAGTAAAGATTCAGACTCTAAAAGCTTTAAAGAACATTACTATTACTCAAGACTATTGCAGTATCATAAAAGGCTGTGTCTATAACATACTTTGTCATTATCTGGCCATGACTCATGACTTATGCGACAGGTATGGAAACATCTTTAGCCTTCTCACTAGCACCCACACAGCATTTTGCTGTGACCCACCTTCTATCACCCTTCACCCTTCCTGCAGCTGCATATAGACTTCCAGCATTTAATCTGAAAGAAATCAACAAATACACATTGGGAACTAACAGACATATGACTTAATTCAAGCACGCTGGGGAAATTTATTTTTTCATCCTTTTAGATGTGAAGATACATATCCGAATAAGAAAATATGTCCCCAATCTCATTTCTTTGGTTTATATGTTTGTTTAATTATATTTTGTTAGTTTATTATTTGCATTTTAGCAGTCCCCAGCAAGAAATAAACATTGGTTGTTTTAAGCACTGTGTATTGCTTTTTCTCCTCTTTAAATGTACAAATAATTAAGCATTGTGTTTTTTTGTTTCAATAAATATTTATGGAGAAGAAAAACATATATATGATATACAAAAGGAAATAAACCTAACTAGCAGCCCCTGGTGACAGTGATAGCAAACAGGCTTGTCTAACATTTGCCTAAAATTATGAATTAGTGATTAGGGGCTATGCAATTAACTTTAGTATAGTTAGAAGACACAGACTCGCTTGTGTTTAGTGGCCAATTTTAAAAGACCACTCAGACTTCTAAAATGGAAATAAGCAGACTTGGGCACCGAGCTCAATCACCTAAGCTCTTCAGCACCTGCAAGACTTTTAGCACATTTTGTTTTAAAAATTAAGTGTTTAGAAAGTTTTGCACACACACCCAAAAGCACTGTCCCCATCTCAAGGTTTAGGATCCTCCTTACTCTCACAAAGCCCAAAATTAGAGTTCCTAGTGCCCATACACTATCCTAATCCTGTTCTATTTTAAACCAGGACAGTCTCTACAACCTCTTCTGGAGGCACCTAAGGTCCATATTACACAGCTCTTGCAGATCCTGCACCTCACAACTGAATATAGACAAGGGGATGATAGCACAGGTATCTACCACGCACTCCGGTGTAGCCAGAGGCTTCTTCCCTATGTATTCATGTGACCATCATACACCTAAATATAGGCAACCTCCACCACCACATGTGGCAGGTCGTGCATGCACGCCAGTCCCATAACCTAATGAAGGTGTACACTTGCATTTCACAAGCAGACATGTCCTCTTCTCTGAAAGGACACATCTATACACATGACACTGTGAAAAAACGAACAGCATTTACCAAAACCACTCATCTAGCCAAAGGCTATTTTCTGTTTCAAAAGCACCTTAGTACTGGAGGCAGGGAATGGACTGTAGGCCAGATGATCTCTTCTAGAAAGTTTGATCTGCTCCATTACTAGCACAGCTGCAACAAGAGAATGGTGAGGGATCTTACTGCTCCAACTCCAGTCTGGATCCACACGTCCCTACTGAAAGGGATGCAAAGTTCGTCTGGACCAAAGGAGAGCAAGGAGGACAAGAGTCCTTCTGACCCATATACTAAACGCATCTTGGGTTTCGGGCAGTGCTTATGCATTTCTTAGCAAAATCACACATGACATTGCAAGCAGGGACCATAGTACAGAATTCCCTCTTTCCAAAAATCCTGTTAACAAGTTCAAACTTGTAATCAAATACTTAAAACTCAGTTCTGAAAGTGTCAGTATCACAGTATCTACCTCACTTGTTGGCCTGGGGTTGCCTCCTCTCATTGCAATAATTGCTAAATATGGAAAACATTTTAAATGGCCCTGATTAGAGAAACTGCCACTAGTGTTCATCGGTTACTGTAATAGACTACTCTTTTTAAAGAGAATACTTAACTTTTTCTACACAGGTGGGAAAATCAAACTAACAATCATGAAAGGATTCCCAGAGAACTGTGGAAACCACGTAAAGCAACATGGGGACATGCTGAAAAAATCCCAAAGGACTTATGTCCCACCTGTTCACCCTGATAGATGATTTGTTGTGATGTGGAACATCAAGGTAAGGAGCGTAAGTACAAAAGCACAATGAGAGAAGGCATGAAGAAGTCTTTGGTTTCTTTATGATGTTGCCTTTTAGCTCTTCACTCCAGATAAGATTAGGGTTGTTTTTTTTTAAAAAAAAAAGCAATGAATAAATTTCACATTCACATTTTCAGTAAAACAAAACTGAAGGCATTCTTGGCAAATTAATCCTGATCATTTATCCTGAAGTAGTGCAGCACGCTTACACCCAATCACAAGATTAGCTAACCTGTTGATGCTGAATGCTTTGCTCATTAGGTTGCTGTCTAGAGACATCGAATGCACACATTTGTCAAAACAATTACTAAGAAATTTCCTGTACATGCATGCACAGCTAAAACATTACATACTTTGCTAACGGTATTTCTTCCTTTAGAAAAAAACTCATTCTTCACAGATTGCAGCAGTTCTGTTAGAAGAATGCTAACTGTTGCAGCAATACCTTGGTTTACGATCTAAATATTGAAGTTCCTAAGTCTCAGAACCACAAAAAGTAATCACAAGTATGCTTTTTCAGAGCAGGCAGATATAGTAATACTTAATTCTTAAATAGCAGTATTTTTTCGTTATCTGATCTCAAAACATCACCAATGAACGGACAATATACTTTTCATAAAACAGCACTGGTGTACTATAACCTTTAATCAGATTGCTTGAGAAAGTAAAGTAAGCAAGATTTGGCCCTACCCTGTCATAGCCTTTGCTGAATAGAGTAGAATTGATTTTATGTATTTGCAGGAATGAGCAGGGAAAAACGTTGTGCCAAAAACATTAGAAGTTAGTAGCTGCACAGACGACGCTTATCTGGAGTGAGTACAATAGGGCTGCATTATTTCCTGCACTATCATCTTGCTTCCGCATGCAATGTTCAACCGTATTGTTGCAGAAGTTGCATCTGGGGAACACATGATCACTGAATTTGTGGACCAAAAAATTATTCATTCTAATATGAAACACTAACATCTTGGCTCCAAGCTACATGCTGGTGCATACCTTAAATAATATTTGAATCGGGCTGTACCATACACACAATAGACATCGTGACTACTGAATAGGAAATCTGCAAAAAATTTGGTAATACCCTTTGAAGTCTATTCTTTGAAGACAGTACTTTAAGCGAAATGAGCTTACTTATAAAAGAAGTGCTTTTTGTAAATGCTTTTACGGGAGACACATTTCAAATAGCTTTAAATATCATTTCCACCTTGGCACTCCAGCAATTTAAAATAACTATTTATTAAAGAAGTGCTTCTCTGCTTAGTAAATGAGATAAAGTTAAACAGTAAGATACATTTCATTAGCCTGTAATAAAAAGAGCATTTAAGACAAATGTTGTTAAACACACCAATGTAATTTTCATCGAATTCTCTGCTGTGGTTTAATATACAATCTGTATTTTTATGTACTGTATCATCTGACAGCTTCTAAATTCATTTGTTTGCTGTGTTTCCTTTAAAACCTAAATTACTAGAAAGTTTCAGTAAATTAGTTCAGCCAAATAATCTTATGAGCTGATTAAGCTAGAATGGTTATATTAATTTAGACAAATCTGCAACTGGCTCCACTCCATCCCTTAGAGCTGATCTATAGAACGGCCTACCTGGATGTTAGTCAGAAGGGTCTCTATGGAGGACAATCCATCAGGGAATAGAAAAGGAGATGGAAAACCCGGAGGTAGTGGTTGCCCATGCCCAGTTAGGGAAAGTTTGTCAAGGCTGTCTCTTGCGGTTGGTGTGGAGAGCGGGGTCTCATCTGTATGTGATTGAAACAAAAATATAGAACAAGTTACGCTTGTCTGTTTTTATTAGACCTCAGTAATGGCTTCCCTAGTGGTTTCCAGAACATTTATTGCAAATTGGTTCCTGCTATCAGGAGAAAATGCTTTCTGCTGAATTTTCTTTAATGAAAAAGCTGTGGAGATACAACAAGATAACATTAATGAGTAACTTTATAAGCCTTTTAAACGCAGTCTCTAATGAGACTGAGTTTACAGTGCCATAGAATCTTTTTAAAACAAATATTATCTCACATATACTTGTGATTATATATTCAGGCTGACTTTATGGGCACCTTCCCCATCATCTCATTTTAGTTTGTGTTCTATTTGGATTGACAATAGAATATTTTCTAGCATGACATATATTTCGTATACAAGGCTTCTCGTACAATTAACCCTTCCCGCTCCTAATGGTTTCACTGACAGCTCAGAGGATACTGCAACACCAAGAAAAACTACAGCTTCTCAATGCATTTTTAATCAAGAAAGTACACCTGATTCCCACAATCGAAACACGCTCTGAACAACATATGAAATTAACAGCATGGTTACAATCACTGGCCTAATTTTTTTAAGCACGGACATCTTCTAACAATTAGTGCTAAACTCCTTAGTGGAATCTTTGTAACAATCAGATCTGATCAGTTCTGACATCACAATGGGAAAAAACTCCCACAGCTTGAAGACTTCTAAGATTAAAGTTTCACAGATAATCTGTGAACAGATTATAAAGTGGAAAAAAGAAAAGAAAAGAAACCACAATTAATAAAAACTTCAATACTCTGAGGTTATTTTTTTTCTACTTTTTGAAATATTTTTAGACTAGTGTTGATATGATACAGAAATTTAGGTCAATTCCATTGCACCAGATGTTAATCTGAATTCTTCAAAAGGAAAACTATCTATAAATATATATATATAGATACATATATCTATACATACTTTTCTTACCAAGGGCTCAGTTATTAACTGACACATATTGATGTATCTCAATACAATACAAGGGCATTAGAATGCACTCATGGTATTATGCAGATCTCCGCACAGCTATCTGACTACAGAAAAGTTTGTCAGAGTTTCTTTTTTCCATTTGAGCTTTGATCATTATAAGATATATATGTTTGGGGGTATTTTAATTTCTTTTTGTTTCTGCACATTATTTATTTGTAGTTTCAATAACAGTTATATTTCTCTAATTATCCTATCATGTACATTGGAAATTGTATTATAAGAAAGTTCTGATCCTAGTTGCCTAAAAAGAGCTCTCTCTTTGACTGGGGTGCGGATATAGTCCAGGACCACAAAATTGAAATTTGCAGAAACAAAGGGTTAGAGTGCAGGCTTTGACAACCCCAGGACCAGAAAACAGTAAATCCCAGTTCATTCCAACAGTCTCCACCCATTGTTACTCCAGAAGGAATCAATCTCCATCAGCCATGTTCAGGTGCAGATTTTTTGCCCCATCTCCTCACCAGCTGGCCAGTATTTACAGTCCTAGAGTAACACCCTCATCCACTACGTTCCTCCACAGAAATACGCAAACAGGCATTTGGACATCTTTATTCTGGGCTGGTCTCACTTACCTCTTTCTATAGCCAGTGCAGAAAAGAAAACACCATTTTAAGGTACTAATCCACCTGAACTATCACAAATTCTACTACAGGAGGAGACAAATCTTCCTCTAGAAGGGTCAGTTGATGGTAAGAGAAGTTGACTAGCTCAGATGCAAAGATCTACTTTTGGTGAGATCAGTCCTACCATGGAAGCTGTTCTTCCTCCTTTACTGTGGCTCGGGCTGAGAGTAGCCTACACGAGGAGTAAGAAGCCATTTCACGTCCCCTATTTCTCACAATTTGTGCCACAATTACTCCTTTCTTATAAAGTCATCATCTAAAAGCTTACCAAGGTAACCCTTGCGAAAGAAATTTATGTTGACCAAGGAAAGCTTCAACCCAGAGTCATAGAAGATTTTTTCAGCTATATTTAAGTTTTCCAGACATGTCACAATGTGCTGAGAAAAACTGGCTGTAGATTACTGAACCATTTTCTACCTACCTTACCAAGATTCAAAACAGACTCAGAAAAATGTACTCCGTGGATGTATCCCCTGTCCTCATGCTACCCCACAGCAACATGGAAATCTCTGTAGTAATTTTGTAGTAACATACTAAAATTTGGCCTAAATATGAATATTTTCTTTTCTTCCCAACTTTTGAAGTATTATAGAAATATCTACCACTTCATTAGAAAAAATAAATTATGTATTCCTGGGTATTGTAAAGTAAACATTGTTCTCAAATAATCCTGCTAGTTCATCTTCTCAAATCCTATTCTAGTGTGAAAAATCATTACCAAATGGTTTTTTCCAAACTGCTGTCAGAATTTGTTATGCTTGCATTAATCAAAGGGAACAACCCAAAACTTAAGCAAAACTTGTTAGGCAACAGATAAACACTACACAGTATTATTACATAGCTGAAAACTTTTTTTCCTCTGCTGCAAATATGGCTTTCCCAAAAGATTCCTAACTAACATAAAAAAAAAAAAAAGAAAAATTACAAAGCCTCTTCTGTCATTGAGTTTTTTGCCTGAAGACCAGTGGTTCCAGTATGTGTGTGTGTATATATATATATATACACCTTGCATGGTACAGCAAGGAAGAGTATGCATGGTGGAGTTTATTCATATAAATGAGAAAGTAAACTAAGAGACATCATTTGCCTATAGGTTTGTCAAAGAAATGGACCAATGACCTCTGGTACTTCCTATGAATCTTACTAATATTTTAGGTCTCAGATGGCCAAAGTATTTAAAAACATACTAGATAAAATTGACCCACTTAAAAATTCCATGAGCCTTAATTCACTTAAAAATTATGCTCTTCCATGCAATTGGTGAGATACAGAAAGCTCCTAACACAGGTTTTGTCAATGAATTTAAGCAATGGATTAAATTTTTTACTGTATTACTACTTTAAAATTAAATATATGTTAAGTTTGCTGTACTTTGTGCCTGCTCAAAACGTGTTGTGAAGTTTGCAGATTTTCCTAACAATGTGTGGCATGTTTTTGCAATAGGCAAATTAACTCAAAAAAGTTAGAATGGTATGAACTGAAAGTAACATTCGAACTCTTATAATAAATAATAGAAAGAAATTTACACTGAAGAGTAAGACTGGAGAGCTGAACTTACTATGAACTTACTTTAATGAAACTTCAGCTCAGAAAAAAGAAGTCAGACTAATGTGACTTTGTTTTCTTGATGTCCCATGTGAAATAAACTTTGAGTGTGAGTATGTTTGAAACAGAGCAAATGTACATATTATACACAGGAAGCATGGATATTTGTGGATGCAAGATAAGCGATGATTGAGGGAATTTTGAAAAAATGCATTTTTAAGGAAAACCACATTGTAAACACAGCCAATTAAAACATAACCACAGAGTTTAGTAGCAAAATAATACGACCTCTTGCCATCAAAGAATTTAAAAATCTTGCATTCCTGCAGAAGTGTTCTTTTCTCGATGTGAGGAGTTATCTTTGTTTCCAAATAATCATTAGTCTAACATCTTTTAAACAGTTGCAAAGGAACTACTAATGCTCCTCTTAACCTACTGGCAGAGCAACACTGCAGAAATGATGAGTTCTTGCTGGGAAACAGAGATTTGGCATTTTCAGTCTAAACGCATCAAAGGAAGCATGTGAAGACAAGTCAGGGCAAGAGGGGAAAGAGGGTCAATCTACAACTCCATTGTTGGAGTTGGGAGCACAACAGTATAAAGAAGGGGGGAAAAAAAGGAAAGAACAAGGCAGAACAAAGAAGTGTCCAGGCCTGCCTTGACTTGTGCTGGGAACTGAGATGTTATAAATTAACAAATAAACAAAGCTAGGACAAGCTGTTACCCAAACCTCCGCAGTGGCTTAGCAAAGATGAATATGTGCCTTGACATATGAACTAAATCACCGTAACAGGGACGTCTGAATGCGACACCTATCTTTACAATATTTGTAAATGCTACATCCATGCCATCCATTGTTCCTCAATTTCCAAAATTCACCCGTTTTTGTTCAAACCAGATTTTATCTGCAAACAGCAGCTGGTTTGGGCCAAATACAATGAACATTTTTCACTGTATTTGGTTTGTTGCCATTCTGTTTTATTCTTTCACCAGATAACATGGAAACAGACATCCTGGAAGCTGTGACAGCTATTTAAACAATAATAGATGAATAGAGGTAGCCATTCTCTTGTCTTTGTTCCTAAAAGCAAGCAGGATAAGTTCAGACCAGTCACCAATCAAACTGGAGAATATTGATATTGCCAGGTTTTGAAAGCAAGCAATAATAGCTGTCTCCAAAAAAATACTATAGAGATTACTGCCTTTCTGTAACCATTTAATGTTTTTTTGTCATGCATCTTGATGCTTTTTTTGTTCTTTGTAAAATATTTCACATGTATTTGTTCCTAAAACAGGCTGATTCTTACCATTTGAATGATGAAAGAGGATCCCGTTTTCACTTTTTACTATCATAAATCTGGTGCATACATTTTTGTGGAAACCATCTACTCCATTTGCCTTAATACAATTTTGGTTTATGTTGTCAAACATCCTTTAGTACCAAGTTTTATGTTTTACCTTCCTCAGACTTAGAGGTTTCAGGTGTGAGAAGCTCTTCTATTTTAATTCATCTGTAATTGTTGATTTATCTTAAAACAAAAGAACTGGGGGGTCCCATGTCCTGAAACGAAATGTTTACCAACTTCAGGCAGATTTGAAAAAAAAAAAGAAAAAAAAAGAAGAGAAAAGAAAAAAAAATCTCTTGCTCAATTCTTATATCATTTGGCTGCTTTATAGATTTGGTCATTCAAGATTTCCCCTGCACATAACTAGGAGCAATGCAAGATGACTGCAGAAGGACATTATGAACTGTAGAAGCCATGTACTGAAACTTACTCTTATAAAAACTTCCTTTTTTTTTCAATCTACATTTTCCTGTCTCTTTTTTATGCTAAAAATAGTTCTCCAGGACACACAAATACTCCAAAATTAAAACATTTGCAGCTGTGGCAGCTGGAAATAAGGGGAGGATATCAAATATTCAAATAGACTGACTTGCTGTTCGTTGTTTCTGTAACATTTCAAGGAGGCTGGTGCTCTCACAGTTAACGGTACTATTGCAAATGCTGTCCGCCGAATTCTATTTCTTGGCTTGGTAGGTTTGCCTGAGGACTTTGGGAATAGTAATTCACCAATAATGAAATATGACTAAAAGATTAAAAGCTTACATGGAAAGGACCATGGCTACTAAAAACATGTCTCTTGGATGCGTACGTTGCATACAATGGCTTTATACCTGATGCAGTCATGTGTATTTGCTCAACGAGGTCTCACAGAACATACATCTGCATATCGCTTCTGCTGTTACGGACCATTTTCAGAAGTGGCATGGCTTCAAAGTAGGCACACTTTCACTTCATGGAAAGGACCACACAAGAGCAAAAGTACATAAGAACCTAATATTATACGTTCACTTTGGAGGTAGGTTTAGATGCAGGACTTGTTCATCAACAGTAAGACTCATATTTCCTGACAAATCTGTCGGATTTTAACCACTGGAAATGAAGTATTTTAATGTGACGCCTGTCCTTTTTGGAAAAGAGAGTTTCAATTAGTACATTTCCAGTATTTCATGAATCCTTTTAAAGAAAATGGAGGCCCTGCAGATCATTCTCCACTGCTGCACAGGGTCACTGAGCATACTGCATTTGGAGTTGTCTCCACAACGGCAAATTAGAGCCACCTCGAGAATCAGCCCTTGAACACACGATTACGGACCTCTCTTTCTCCCAGGTTCAGTGATATCCCTTCTATGCGAATACCTTGTAAGCCAATTTATATATAAACACAGAGACAAAAAAGGGAAGCATTGCTGGCTGGAATTGGGAAGGAGGGGTTTGGAAACCAGGATGACATGATAAGGAGAGAGGGACTAATTAAAACGTGAGGGAACACAGAGTTGTGAAAATAGGAAAGAAGGACACTCAAGGTGGCCAAACACTTTGGAAAGGGATAATAGGATTGAGATTATGATGTGGTGAAGGAGGGGAGAAAGAGTGCCCAGGAACAAAAATGTATACTGACTCATCAAGAATAAACCAAACCGCAAAGTGTTGCTTTTTAACACAGTGTATTTCGTACAAGTAGCTCTTGCAGTATTTCAAGAACTGTAGTTCAACGTAAATGAAATTTACAGCTGTAAATAGCAAATATATAAAAATACGTTCTTTAAAGATCATGTGTTTTACTTTTGTTAAAGAATGATTGGCATACCATCACTATAAATAAATGGAAAAGAGTTGGCAAAATATATCCAAAAAGCAAAAATGTAATTAGTGGTGAAGTTCCAGCTGTGAGGATTTCTTCAGGCTTTTTGGACTAGATCAAGTTGAGTTTATTCTTCATTTTACGTGTCCCTAGGAGCCTCAGAGTCAATCAGTGCAACTTATCTCATTTTCTCTTTCAATAAAAGGATTATTTTAATAACCTTTATCTTATTTTGCAGCCTATTACTGATTAGGGCTGGGTCAAACAGTATTTGCTGATTTATTTATTCTAAGGATTTCATAATATTTCAGAATAAATTATCATTCAGATTTTTAAACAAGCGTATTTTACCATACAATCTATTGTTAAATTACTAGTGATATTTCCACTTTGGCATCATAACACATAATGCACAAACCAAAATTATTATGGTTTCTTTGTTGCTGTAATAAAACTTATCCTGTTCACTCACACAATTTTTCACACTATTTTTTAAGGTGCATAGAATGGACAGGAAAAACAACAGAGGATAGTCAGAGATGATTCTGCATATATCTGATAAATTTAAAGTACAAATATCTTGAATACCTGACAGTAACTTTATATTAATGAACTCTTAAAAATTCCTTAAAAATAAAATGTTGGTTAGAAAGATAGACTGAATATTTTTACTGCATTTTTAAACAATATATTATTATAAATACAAGGCACTTTATAATATTATAACCTGCAGTTCTTAATTATGAGAACTATGTCCATTATTTTAAAGATCCTTACACGCTATTGGCAGGCACTGGATGCAGTTTAAGGCCATCTGTGCTTTGGGTGCTGAAAAAAGTATAAATGTATTTTACTAGTTCATGTCAAATGTCCCAATTAGTGCTCTGCTAGCTCCACTCCATCAGCTAGGCAATTCTGAGTGCTAAAAAGAACATTTCTTGGCGTCATAGCAATTCTGTGAGAACTGCTCATATGTGTAAGTGTATGTGGAGGGTTGTGTAAATGTGTCTCCCTACAGGTTCACAAGCGTCATTCTGAGCTTTCTCTAAAGTTGCGCTGAGTGGTGTTCTTAATAATCTATGTGGTAAAGGGATATCTGCTGAGGAAATCAAACCTCACCACTCATGATACTATCTGTTTAATCTCCGTTACTGTGATGGCCACAGAAGCTGGCTCTCTCACCTCAGTAGCCTGATCACACATCTAGCTTTCCTAAATGTATGCAGAATCAAAGATCAAGCCAAGTATTTTAAGTCTGAGCTATATTCCTGATTAACATCAAACTTAAAATCAGGGATTAGACTGAAAGACTACATAATTAATGTATTGTACACTAAACCTCGCATTTCAAAATTATGGACATAAATATGCACATCTCAACTGATAAAAGCAATACACAAGGCAATACACCCACAGTATGCATACTTATTTTTGAGCTGCCTGTTCCTCCCTATACTTTAACTGCCTCCATATGGCTCCTGCAAAATGCAGAGAAAAACCATTACAGAATATAACAATTACATTTTGCTCGATTGTATTGGATCATTTCAAGTGCTACATGATTTGGATTACTAATCCTCCGGACTTGTTTCCTGAAAGTTGAAAAACATCTATTATTTTTGGATCTAAAGTGATTTAAAAAATAAAGAGTATCAGTAATATTAGCATTTTTGTCATTGTCAGCTGAAATAGCACCACTCCTTTTTTTTGTAAGCGTAACAGTAAGTAGTAAGAAGGGAATTATTGATCAGAGCACAGCTGGTAACTTGTAATTCTCTGAAGATGAAGGTTTTATGGTAATATCTGGAACTGTACTGTATTCACACTATTTTTCTTGGTCTGTGTTCAGTTAATAATACTAATATTCATTCTCTTCAGGAAAAAAAAAATTAAGTCAACATTTTGAAGAAGTCCATATCTAGCCATGTTGCAATTATGGGGGATTAAGCATCAATGCTCCTGCTGCCTTGTCACATGGCCCAAGTTCTTGGTAATCTGCTGACAGCATGAATCGGATGCCCGAACAGAAAATAGACAGCGATGTGTCTGTGCAACACTTATCAGCTGTCATTCATTTGCAACACATAACCGGTCCCACACCATTGTCCCCAGAGTCCTGGCAAGCACATGAGGTTGACCAGGCATGCTTGGCACCTGGTGTTAAGTGGCAGAAGTCAACAGTATTGCATTTCACAAATAAATATGTCAGAGAAGTTCAAGAGAGAAGACAAAAGAGGTTTAAACACTTCGCTTATACTGGTCATCTGTCCCAACAGAAAAAGATCTATCTGGTCAGAATTTGTAAAACTGGATCTATTGATTAATGTGTTTTGTTTAACTGAATATTCATACAGAATGCTGTCACACTTCTTCTTAGAATAACATGAGAAAGTATCGTATTTTAGACAAATATATAAAATGTTCAGTGACAGTCCTTTTGGCAGAAACCCAATATTTTTAAAACACATATACTTATATTCACTTCGCTTTCCTGTAAGATCCTATTAATGCCCATGATTTTAAGGATTTCTTTAATAAAATAGATGCTATCAAGTACCTCTAATATTCAGACTGACAATGTATTAACTAGACCACTGAATAAGATGATCAGTCTAAAAATGCATAGCAAGACAGAAATATACTACGAAAACCTGTTCCGAAGCTTTCCTCATGCCAATATTCCTACCCCAGATGTATTAGTGCAAATCAACCGTGGAGGCAGATGGCATTATCCGGTTGTCTACCTCGGTCGAACTTTCAGATGACCCTTTAGCTGTGGGCTGGATGAAGGTGGAAGACCAGAAAGTGCCCATTGCAACATCCATAGTTCACCATTGGCAATACCGGGTTAACCGAGACTCTCTGCGCCCCATAGAGGAGATGATTCGGAAACTGCGAGAACAAGGAAGTCTTGGCTCAAACTGGGACAGTGCCTCTACTCTTAGAGCCAAAAATCCCAATAAAATAAAATAAGCAAGAAATAGTCAGAGGGACTCATCCAACACAACCATATGGGGCAATGGGGCAATAGGGTAATAGGGTTGGGAATTCCTGAATATGTAAGGAAAAGCTACAAATGCATTGGAAATGCAGGGGAAGAAACCCTGTTTTGAAAAGAAAGTGCCTAGGGGACTGTGTTGGTCAAGCCCCGCAGTCATGCTTCTGAGAGGTTAAGATAACCAGTGTTTGACCACCTATAGTTCAGTATCTTCTAGTCTTTGCTCAAGTACCTAAATGGCAATACACACTCTTTACAGAACTATGAGATCTCGTAACTCCAAGATCTTGACTCTTCTCACAGCTAACACAGCAATTGTTACTGAAAACAAATGGATGTGAAGCATCCAATTTTGACAAACTCTCACCAGGACGGGTACAAGATGAGTGAGCTGTTTGAGTAACATGAAGTCATATAACTCAGTGTCTTCCTTAGTTTTGGGGCTAAAACTCCCACATCTGCATAAGAGACTACATTCAACTCACTTTTAAAAATGATTTCACAATGATTTTTTTTTAACAGATATAATAAACGTCCTTAATGTGGCTACCTATGGAACGGTTCCAGTACTCAGATGCAAATGTTGTAGACAATAATTGATGTACACATTTTGGATTGCATGGTTATGATATGCTAATAGAAATTTGGCTGTCTGCCTATGGGAGTTCAATATGAGTTTCATAGTTTATAGCACCAGAAACAGTCCTTTACAGTATTATAGCCACATTTCTCAACCCATTGCCTATGGATTATATCCTAGTATCTGATTTTCACAGAAATCCATAATAATAAACAAACCCAAATCCTTAAACCTCAGAGTGCTCAGAAACAAAATTTAGAATGAAAAGGCAAGCATTTTTACATCTGATATGATTCCTCTTGCAATTCATTCATCAAACATCTGCAACAAGCTGCCAGAATGTGTCCATTGGTGAGATTTCTATGGCACTCACTAGCTGGATGCTCACTGATAGAATAATGTACAAGTTTTACCTCTAATGCTTTATGCTTCATTTGAGGAACCCACTTTAAAGTGAGATGTGGCCTGCATGAGTCTTCATTTCTTGGAATATGTAATTAATGCTAAAATATCAGCATTAGAGAAGACCAAAAAATATCCTTGACTTTTTTATACATTATGGGTCACATTCAGCACTGATTTAAGAAGGTAAAAAATAGTTTGAAGTCATCCTGTAACCTGGATCAGTTTGATTTGCACAGAGACAATTTAGGTACACAGCAAACACGCCATATACTCCCATCTTTCGCAGGATCCAGTTTAAAACCCTCATGCAAATTAATTATTGCATTCAGCCTTTTATCTGTATTCTGTCTTAATATCAAGGAAATCCACATTGTAACTTCGTTACAGGGACAGATCCTTTTACTAAATCTGTTTCACATCAAAATATCTGGAAGCGCTCAAAGTTTATGCCAATAATGGTTTTGGAAAAAAAAAGATTTAATTCCTTAAACAATTATAAATGTGATGCAATAGAAGCAAAATACAAACCCTAAGAGTCAATCAAATGCTCCCTATTACTTTATGATCATTCGTGTATGTGATAACTGTACATAAACAAAACAAGAACCAAAAGATCTTTACCGTTATGGTACTGTGAAAACAGTTACTGCATAAACGAACTGAAACAAACCACACAAGTTTGTTACATTAACCTGATGAGCTTGTTACATATTTAAGGATAATACTTTTATGCAGTACCCTGAGAGTAGGTTGACTTGTAGTCCACCTAGAAAAAGAGCAAGAGCTGCATCAGGAAATGACTGAAGATCGAGATGAGCGAGACACAGCAACTTCACTGATTATTTTTTTTTTTTCAGATTTTGAAAAGAAGTCAATGCTACTGGTGAAGGTTGCTCTTCTACCACATTTCAGTACAATTCAGTGAGTTACAAAATTAAAATCTAAATTCTTCTTGAATTATTTTCAGAATCACCTTCATCTTCCCTTTGTCCTAACTTCTCTGTGACTCAGCATACTCAACTGCTTCCTACAATCTCTTCAAACCTTTTTCTCAGTAATATTGCTTCTGAAATTTCTTTGGTTCAGTAGTTTTTTGCCCTCCCAAAATCTGAAGAAATTAATCTGCTTATTGAAATTTCAAGTCTAACTAAAGAACAGAGGAGAAAAAAGACAGTTAGTAAAAAGGAAAAGATTGTGACAGAAATCTGAAGGGACAAATCTACCTGAATAATCTCCCTATTTGCAAAATAAAACAGATCTTGACTCTTTTCTGCTTATTTGTTTTCACGTGTAAAACTGTGAAAACAAGATCTAAATAATTTTCGAAACAGCTAAGAAAGTGGAAAGTAAGGTCTTAAAAATACGTCTTTAATTTAGCTCCATTTTCCTATATTTTGGTATAAAAATGATTGGAGTGGTCCTTATCTTTTTTTTTTTAAGTGTAAATAATTCAAGACACTATAGTTATGTTTACATGGGAATGTGTAGAAGGTTCAACATTAGGTCCAGTGGTTTGTAATATAATGAGCATTTTACTACACTACTTTACAAATCTGTTTGGTCTATAAAAGAAGACACCACTACGTAGCACCACACCATTTTCAACGTGGAAAGTCAATGAACATTTCAATACAAAAGCCAACAGATATCTTAGACCTCAAAGCAGGAGATCTTCAGCAGCATAGATCTTTTTAGTTTCATGGAGGAAATCCAGTTGAGTCGATGATTAATTCTACGCTTAATCTCAATTCCCCAAAAGATTAAGAGTACAGAAAGCATCTTTAAGTCCAGGACTTGCCTCAGAACTCTTACACAACATGTTACATTTGTGTTTCAGATTAAGAACAGGAGGGAAAAAAACCCCAAGGGAACACATTCAGAGAAACTTTGCTTTAACCCTATCACTGGTTTTGGCTGTTTTGTCTTTGTACAACATTAAGGGTGGTATTGTACAGTCCCATTATACAGCAGATGTTAAATGCAAAGTAAAAGTTAGTTGTAAATGATTGATGATCCCCTTCACTATTTCAAAATAAGCCCTGATTATTTATATAGTTTTGGTCACTGCTTGAAAGCATCATATTAAACCTAAACAATTGATCCATTTTTCAATGGCTTTTGTGTGTAATGTATTATGTATGTTTTTACATTCTTCTGTGTAAAAGGCCCTGGTGTATGAGAAATGTTTAGAGTTTTGAGTGCTCCACCCAGTCCATATGGTAGGTTTGCTCTGCGTGCAAGACCTACCTTTTTCCACCAGGTCCATATGGCAGTCTTAAGCTAGCCAGGACCTTCTATCCTCCACAAAGGCCATATGGCAAAGGGAGTTTGGTGAACACTCATTTACCTTGCATTAATACTTACGTCTTTCTAGCACGCATACATATACATACAGATACGTGTACCCTGTTCAGATGGTGTAGAAAAGCCATAGCACCTGAAAGTACTTTAACCACATAATCAATACACCTATGACAATATGAGATGTGGGTTCTGTATTTTCCTTTTCATTAAAAACCTGAAAACTCAAATGTATAATTTATCAAATTATTTGATAAACTGATCTGATGGTTTTAAATATTTTGAAAGATTATTATTTAATTATACTAACAAACTGATAGATAAAAACTTGGGTTGGATGATTAAGGACATGGGTTTAAAATCAACTAAGAAAAAGGATGGCAACTTTAAATTGTAATCCATATTTTCAAAGTAATTACTCTAAAATTGATACATTGTTATAGCAGTTAGAACTAAATCCAAAGCTTTGCTGTAATTCTGAAGTAATTAGGAAGCCTCAGCATTTATTTATACAGGAAAGATGGAACCAATTTGCAGCATATTTGCGACAGTTCTATTGAACCTACACCCTGATTTAAGAAACAGAACAATATCCTCCAGTATTAGAAATTTTACAAACTACTTTTTCTTATTTGAAACTCAGAACATTTTGAAATGTAAAAGATTATAATATATGGGTTTTATTCATAGTATTTATAGGGCTTTCATCTGCTTTCCTCTCGTTTCAGTTCATGTAAATAACTGTTATGTTGTTACATGAATATTCAAATATCTCAAAGAACTACCAGTGTTGAAAAAAAAAAGCATTAAAAAATAAGAATAAATATGCGTGTACATGCTCTCGTAGTTTATTTTTGTATATAGCATTTATGTTTTGTTCTGCAAATAATCAAAAATATATAGAAAAGTTTTTTGCAAGGAATATGTTCTCCTCGTTTCAAATAAGCCAAATAGCAATAAGCATTTTCAGAAACCATGAGTATTTTGTTAGAGATTAAAAAAAGGCTAACTGCTATGCTCATGCCTCTTCCTCTTATCTTCCTGCTTTTGATCATAGCCAAAGACAGCTAAATCAATCGGGGGAAAAGTTTTTATTAATTCTGGGGTTAAGACCCCAAACACTTTGCCTCAAACTCTCATTTTAAGGAAGGCATAGTACACAATTTTGTATTCCTTTATCCCCTTTGTTTCAGTTGTTCTTTTTTTTTTGATATATTCTCTAGAGTTAGCCTTTTGCGTGTTCTGCTTCTGTTTCCAATTTACAACGTATAGGTACAAACTTTTAATTTGAATTTTGGAGGATTTGTCTATCTGCATAATTGCCCATAAAAATACACTTACAAAGCTCGCTTCGTGATTGATGAGGTTTACAGAGTGCCTAAAAGAGATGAAGGATAGAATCCCTCTGCCTAGGTTATCCAGTCTGCCAGGGAAACAGTACTCTCTAAATAAGGGCCTAAATTCACCATACATCAAAGAGGAGAAGGTAGGTGCCTATCAGATGCAGCCGCAGTGCCTAAACTTTGGTAGCTGGATTCTCCCTCTTGAGGCTTTCATATGTACCTTCCTCATTTCATGAATCATGCAAAGAACTGAGGGGACTATTTGAGAACCCTGTGTTTCAATAATGCAGATCCCACTTTGCAATTTGGAACAGGATAAAAAGGATGATACCTAGACAGATAGAGAGATAGATAGATCAAATATTTATTTGTTTAATTCAATTTAGAGATGGAAAACCGAGTCATAACTAAAATCATTAGCACACTGTTAAGATCCTTGTCATGCTAGCATAGCTCACAATTTTAAACACACTCTTATAGAAGTATAATTTTATACTTACTGAGTCAGCAGTTCCCTCTTTTGGAAGAACATGGTAAATTAATTGAGCATCTCAATTAAATTCTTTATATATACACACATATAAAGAAAGAAGAGATATAAACCCGACTTCATAAATATCAGTCGGTGGAATTTTGTTAAAGTTTAGACATATAGATCTGTATTTGAAATCCTCTGAAGGTTACAGGGTGAAACCTTCCAACAATATCTCCAAGTCTTCAGGGACCAAATCCCATTATGTGGAGTTCAGTGAAGAGGGTAAACACTACCATAAAGAAATACAAATTGCACATATTTCCCATTTAGCCAGTGTCACCAAAGTTCACCATTTAGAATTCTAACCAGTTAGGACTTATTCTTGGAGGTCAAGTACCTTGTGAACCTTGTCATCTCACTGATGACATCATATCCCATCCATCAATTCTTTCAGGAGCACACTTGCCATCTGCTCAGCACGCTATAATAACTTATTAGACATATTCACAGGGTAACAATCTGTACAATGACACTGTTATCTTAATGCTGGCACATAGAGAGATAGCAGCCATCGTTTCCCTGTCACAGCACGATTATTCTACCTTCCAACTTTAAAAGAGAAGTTCTTTGGATATTTTAATTTCTTATTAAATGACATGGAAACAATGAATTCTCATCAGAAATATATTTTTGGCTTTCTGGTGTTTTGTGACCGTGAACTGATAAATTAAGGCTACAGCACAAAGTACTAAGTTCAGTTTGATCTGACTATTTTGCACCCTGAAAGCTTCTGCAGTCATGTTCATTGTTAGAGTGCAAAATAAATAAATAACAAACATAGAATTCAATGCATACAAATAGCAGTGAAATCCAACTTACTCTTTGCAAATGTATCAACTTTCCACAACTGGTACTTATTATTTCTCTACCTGTCTTAAACATCTCTTCTTCCCAACAGCAGTTACTAGGCAGAAATAAAATATGCAACCAAAGTGCTCATATTAAGCCTTAAGACTTTTTGGAATCTAAAAGCAATGTGAATTTTCATAGATGTCTATATTCTCCTGCAGCTTTTGTAAAGTGTGTTAATATTGAGCGTGGTTAGCACAGCTGCTGTCACAGCACTTATGACTTAATAAAAGTCCACTATAACTCTCCCTCGACCTCAAAAAATATTTTCAGAAAAAGGGCAATATTTATTTTGCATTACACAGAATTCATCCTCTGTTCCTTCCTTTGGCTCGTCATTTATTCCAGCTTACACTGTGATCAACATTGTACTAAAATAAAGTCAAGTACAACAGCCGCTCTCTGCCCATCAAAACTCACAGACGTCTGCCAAGCACTTGTAACAGCTGGTGTTACATTAATTAGTTTAAACTATTTATTTCATCCATCTCCAGAGCAGATTGAGCAAAAACATTAGAGATTATTCTAGCATCTGTAAGTGCCCTGCAAACATTAACCAAACAAAGTTAGAATATTATTCATTAACTTATAGTATACGTGATTTAAAACTCTGTACACTATTTGTAAATAAAAAGGAAAATTCTGCAGTTTAGCATAGCTCTAGTAAGTTTTCTTTGATTGCCTTTTTAAAAATCTGGGTTTTAAACTTATATAAGACTTTGTGCCCATAAAATTTCTTTTTAAAAAAAATTATTACTAGAAAGCTATTATAATTCCTGGCAGCATGGACCATTAAGCAATATATGACAGGGACTGGGTGACTCAGTGGATTAGTCAGAGGTTTTATGTCTACTGTTGGAATCCAGCCCTAAATACGGTGATCAAAACAGTGTTATCAAACGGTTGTAAAAATCTCAATTAAAAACACTCCTATAGCCTCTACTAAGTTTTTAGTGGACAACATAATAGATCTTTCACTATTGACAGAGTTCTCACAACTATCTTTTTTTCTTTTAATAGGCTGAGAATGGATACTGGCAGAAGAATGTGGATTGTAAGAGGTCCTAATGCCACATTCCCTACTCAAATGGCTCAGAAACAGAAGCCAATGCAAGGATGGCAGGAGTAGGCTCGCAGCCACTGTCCGCGGGCTCGCCTCCATCAAAAATAAAAAGCTTCCAGCATTGCTCAATGAAATACTTAATGTGAGAATACTTATTTTTTGTGCCTAGGGCTCAAGAAAAGAAATAAAGTCCTGTGCAAATGCTTAAGGGGCAACTCCTTCCTCAACGAATTTGGCTGTAAATAAGCCCAGAGGGAAAGAGGGGCACGGGGAGGTGAAGTGCTTTGCCCAAACTCACACACCAGGTCATTGTCAAAGCCTGAAAGATGATCAAAGTCTCCTGACTCTCACCTTGTCCAGAAACAGTGGTCCATGAGGATTCCCAAAACAACATCAAAATCTAATAGCTCACTTGTAGAATAAAAAAGCAGGTTAACTCATATATGAAGTTTATTAAAATCAGATTCTTACACAATAATGTTCTCAAGTCCGTCCAGACTTTTTTTTCCAGTATTATACTATGGAAATGCATCTAATAATAATAGAAAACTGTAGTTACTGAAATTAGCACCAGATTTAATGAAATGCAGCTAAAAATAATAACCCCTCAATTCAGAAAGCTATACCTATCCTTAAAATATTTGTATTTACAAAGAAAATTGATTAACAGATTCAGTTTCACTATCTGAACAGTAAAGTAAGAGAAGCGTCCTGACATTTTCACGTAGCTAAACGATAGATCCTGAGCCTGTGCTACTGCATCTCTTTAAAGCTCTGACTTGCTACGGCTTGCTATGGCCACACAGAAATGAGTGCAAGTGATGGAAACTGAAAAAAATCTATTGCTATTTTCACTTTTCAACCTTGTCCCATCTCTGGTAAACATGACATTTTCTCTTTGCTTTATTCATTTTACGTCTCTTTTTCTCTCTCTGCATATATGTAAGTGAATATATATGTATGTGTATATATTTATGTATGTATATAAGTCTCTGTGTATATATTCAAGATACTTACTGCAATTTTTTCCACCCACTGCATAGTGGTTCCCCTTACTTACTCTATCACCCAAAAAGGCAGGTGCACAATTAATGCCAAACTTGCTTGGGACCATGCAACAGAAAGTGCCAAAGCATATATAAGAATGGTCTCCTCAAACAATACTAATTGCTGTTTTTCATGCTCACTCTTTATTGGCCTCGACAGACAGCAAGAGCCAGACACTCTTTTCTATTCTTAGGCTCCCAGAATTTATAACATGCTACATCTGCCACATATCTGTTGGGTTACATGGGTACTGCTATTCAATTATCCATTTTTATTTTTATTTTTAGTACAAGGACCATTGTTGAAATAACTTATTGGAGAGCCTGTTCTTAAAAGAGAAAAACCACAATCACAAAACTTCTGGTCAGATGAGACAGTCTTCTGACTTAAATCCTCTCTCAGAAAAAATTAGATACCCCCAGTTCATCCTACTTCTAAAAAATAATTTCAAAACAGCATTCTGAATCTCACCACGGAATAAGGAACATTTGATTGGTTAACTAATGCCTTATCAATGATTCATTAGAAGATCCTGTTTTAAGCAGGGGTCTTAACTAATAGTGACCACCAGGTTCTGTTTTCATTTACACCACAACTGGTGCATAAACAAAGGCAGCAGGAGCCCTCACAGAGATCTCCTGCTCAACTCCGTCTTCAAATTCACGTAGTACATTGCATTAGAAACTCTCTCTCTCTAATACATTTCTTGCATGCTCATTTTTTAGTTAGCATTGCATGCTCCATTTTTACTTTCTAAATACAACCCCAAGGGAGTCACGTACATTCAACAGAAAAGTGTTAACACGTTCCCAGTTCAATATCCCGCTTTACCTCTTGCAGTGATCAGTTTAAATATATGAAAGCTAGTGGCTAATTTAATTTTTTTCCCCCTCTATTTCTTTTTCCTTGTAAAATTCCTCTTTATGCAATAGGAAAGTGAATTGATAAACTTTGTTAGAGAACCCTTTGTTCTTGCTGAAGTCACTTTGCTTGTCTCTCCTACTGTAAGGACACCAAATCCTAAAAGCTGGCAAGAATGCTTATGTTTATTTCACCATTGCTCTGCAATTACTGAATGCCACTTAATTATAGCAACAGATGCTCGAGTGTAGGAACCAGAAAAATCAAACGCCTCATTTCCAGGTTATTTTTTTCCATTGCTTCTGCCAACAGCAGATGTGTGAGCCCCTTGTGCTCTGGCGTAAATACTTATCAAATCCTAACAGGTCACCTATGTCACAAACAACATTTCAGATGCAACTGTTTCACCTGATAATAGGCTCTGAAAATAAAACTGTGAGCTGTAAATACAATGTATTCGGAATGAAATGCCATAATGTGAAATTGCTTTTTCTCCAGCTACAACAGAAGTCCTTGACAGTTTTTGGCAGTGATAAATCACCCTCCCATTAATTGTCTCCTCTCTCATTGTGAGGTGAGCTGCTAAAAGGGGCAGTCAACAAAAATGACTTAAAGGACAAATTTTGGCAAAAAGACAATGAAGAAATCTGTCATTGCTAAACCTCCAGTAAACTGTCATGAAACAATCAAAATATATGTAGCTGAAGTGTTTATGTCTTTGTTAGAAAGGTTATAGGATGATAAGTTTATAGTTAAAACAGGAAGCTCAGAGGAACCAAAGTTGCAGACCCTTGAGGCACCATTTCTCCCCGTGTTCTTTAAAACTGTATGCAAATCCTATGAAGGCTTCAGTTTGCCCAGTATTTGCTGGTCTTACCAGCTTCATTTTGTGACTCTTCTGCCCCTCACCCTAGACAACAGAAAGTCCCCGTGAAGGCATGATGCTGGCTACAATAATGCTTGCACCTGGTTTGAAGATCCTTCCTTTTCAGTGATTTAAGCCAGAGAAGGAGACGATTAGCACCTCACAGAAGCCCCTCCACGTTCTGGTGTTGATCAGAGCAAGGCTCTCTCGCTGAGGGGTTTCCATACACTGAGAAGCAGCCTGTGCTTCATGAGAACAGGCAATGCTACCAGCGGTCACTCACAGACCCAAAACTGAGGCGTGTGAAATGATGTCTGCTCCTTGTCCTCAGAAATGACACCCAAAACGACTCACTTCACCAAGCCTGGCTCCCCACTGCAACTTTTCTATAGACTGAACAAAACAGAATCTCTCACCTCAGGATTCTGCTCTGTAGGAGAAAGAGTTCAAAATTTGGCAACCATTTTTTATTTTTTTTAGGGCTGTTACTATGTAAGAAGTAGGGAGATGGCTACCAGTCTTTATTACCCTGAGGCTGCCTCCACCTCTATGGCATGCAGATAGCAGATGGTATGTTTAAGACCACAGGTTATCCTATGTGTAGGAGGGGCAGGACCGTGTATGCAAGGGATGCTTGTCAGACGCATTCCTCCAGAAAGGGTAACATTTCTCCCTTTAGAAACAACATGGTGCTGTCATTTTATAATTAGGTGTGGTGGTGGTGGAGGGGGGGGTTATGTCATTTGTTGAGGCTGGGAACTGAAAGTATTCTGAGAATTCAAAAAAAAAAAAAAAAGACATTTCTGTTTACCTGTCAGCAGATGGTTGGAAATTTACCATAAGCGAGGTTAGAAAATGATTTGTTACTAATGTGCCTGTCAAGGGCAATGTCTGGAGTTTGGTTTTATATTTATGTTTGTAAGAAAATTACAATATAAATATAAATGAGTTGCATCAGGTATTTAAACTAGACTGGACAGGGCACTAGAAAATATATGTCGGGAACATTTCCCGCACCAGCAGGGAGATGAACTAGGTGACCTAGCGTGTCTTTTCCACCACAGACTTCTACTATCTCTGTATTAACTGAGGATGATTGATACCAAATATCCCTTTATGCTACTATCCCTTTTCGCTTTGCTGGGTATTTGTATGCTTTCTGGGGGAGCTGATATCTGAGGAGAATGGCTACGGGGAAGTACTAAATGGGATTCTTCATCCCAATGGCTGGGAACTGAGGAAGGTCACACAATAGCTTGTGTAGCCATAGCAGCTTTGTTGTCATGGCATGAGAATCCCTCATCAGTTCTTCTATTTTTACAAAGGAGCAGCCATCTAACATTGCGAGGTGTCTAACGTAAAGCTTGCTTTTTTGACGTGGTTATCACAAGCTATTTTCTGTCCAGACATTTACACAGACCTTGTGTTATCCATGATTTATCCACAATCCATGTTCCTCGATTGTGATTAAACATGGTTATAGTTGTAGTAAATCATGTGTTGAAACATGTAACTGGAAGGAACCATATAGTTATCACTAGCACTGGAACATTAAACAATACTCTCCCCTCATCTCCCTCTTCCACCTGGAACTCTTTCAACAGTCACTTAAGGACCACATTATTTGGTCTTTGTGGTCTGAGAATTATATCCTGCTCAAATTTAAAAAAAACCCACCAAGCCTCAACATTCACTTGGGAAGAATACACTGGATTTTGCAAGGACATTGCACAGCTTGTCTTTCAAACTGAGAAAACATAATGACAACGTCTATATGAACATTATATTCTTAACTGAGGACAATCCAGAAACAGGTGGGAGGCATTTCAGGAAACAAGGACTGTCTTCTGAAAGAAAATGTAGACTAATTGGGTGAAAATGGAGAAATTTCAGAAATTCCTAGGTATGCTCTAATCACGTGTGACTTAAATTTTGATAAATGGACTCTGTGTACATAAAACATCTCTTGAATGACAGAAAAGCGGAAGAAAATAAAGTGATTGAAGTTTTTTGTTTTCTTTTTTTTTTTTTTTTTTTTGGTGATGAGCCAGTTTGAGAGCTTACTGTGAGCATATGGAGATAGCATATTTGCAAGTCCATCTCTGGAGGATTGCAAAAGGCCCTTAGCTTGTGAAAAACAGCAATGTTATTTTTTTTAACGTTCCCTATATTTAGAGATTAAATCGCTCACTGCACAAACCCATTTGGAACAGGCGAGAAGGTGAAAAGGATAATCAGTACAGTCACTGGTCCGTGTTTCCTAAACGCTTTTGAAAACATTACTGTGCGCAGGCATAAAATTAGCGGCAGGACCTTAAAAAGGCTGGCATTTAGCATGACTTTTTGGAAAGTGACACCCTCATTTTTTTCTTGTAGGATATCATTAAATTTCAATCGCCCTATGGCAGTGCCTTTCCATTAATAACCAATTCACTGTGTCACTTTGGCTCTCCTTTGAAATAATGAGCCTTTGCTTCGCTTTAATAAATTTAAACATATTCTCAAGGCCAGGGAAGATAGGAAACCGCAGATGGGCTGAGAAAAACACGATTCATAAATCCTTAACTGCCTGAGATCGTTGAGAGCAAAACAAAGTAACACTCGTAAAATATTAAACAATCCCAGCTGTATGAGTGAAGCTTCATTAACAAAAATGGACTATTTACTGCTTTCAACAGAGCCTGTGGGTGGAAAGATTCAGAGAAATCTTCTTTACAAAAACACTGTCATCCTCATTTTGATTCTTTAACCAACTGATGGCATGGTAGATACTTATTTTGCATGGCCATATGCAGAAACATTTTAGCAGAAAATTAACGATACTCTGATTATATTAAATACCACCAATCGTGCTTCATCAAATAAGCAGGAGTGAAATAAAACAGAGGAATTTAACAGATATCTTATCCTTAAGGAATTTGCATGCCAATAGAAGTAAAACAAGATAAACTTTATTTAAATCATAAGGGACTTCTCTAGCACTCTAAAGTAAACAGCAGTATGAATAATGACAGAGAAATGCCATTGCTTCTGCTAGGAAGGATGGGCAATTTGTTCTATGATGTTACATTTTTTCTTGCTTTAACCTTTATTAACGTGCAGCTAATTTTGTTCATACACCTATTTGACACACAAAGGAGTAACTGTATACTGTTTATTTAAATTCCACCAGAGCTTTACGTGCATAAGGAAGGCACGCTCTGACACAGACTTCAGTTTTAAGCACACAAAGCCGGATCCTTGGATCTGTGAAGCTGATTTTGTGCTGTCCAATTAACATACACAAATTCCCCCTGAATTAACTGAAGAACTTGTGAAGACAGCCCTTCCCTCCTGGGTCTGCCTCTAACCACCAGCTCTTTGCTCTACCTCTGTATAGGTCCTGCTGCTTCCCCTTCCTCACCAGCTCTGAGGCACTGAGGAGCTTCCTTCCAGTGGCACAAGCTACAACTCCCACGGGTCTCTCCAGGAACAGTAGACCACAATAGTTCCAAACCCCTTTTCAAGCTTTGTTGAGACTTAAAGTGAAACTAATAAGGCTTATTTAATAACACAAATTTGGAAGATCAGGAAAACAGCCATAAGGATATCATTGCATTTTTAAAGTGTCTACAGCAAGAATAACCTTTTGTGGTATCATGGAGGTTTTTTTAAGCCAAGAATTGCATCGAAGTTTAAAGAAGAATAGAGATCAGTGTCAGTTTACTAAACGCTAAGAACCTGAAAGCTCCATCTCTAAACACAAGCTGACAATTGAGTGGACAGCATGTCAATACTTCTAAACATTTCAAGGGTAAAAATATTGCTTTTTACAATCTGTGTCATATTTAATGCAAGAAAAGAATTTGGATTTTTTTTTTTCTTTTGCTGTCAGCTTTTTTCCTTTTATCCCAGTGAAGGGCATAATTAAAGTATTTAGCACAAATACATGGTGTGTTTTTTTCCCTAAGGAACAATAATTTCAACCTAAGTGCAAATATGAACACCATAGTTTTCCATATTGTATTTAATAAATATTTTAAAAAAACCCCAATGTTTGGTTTATTTATCTCAGGATATTTATCATGTCTGTGAAAACCATTATGTACATTTGAAAAAGTGAAAATCCTTTCTTAACACTCAAGGTGCCATTTCGACCCCTGCAGAGGCATTTCTCTTTCCTGTTTGAAATGCCAGGAATGCACTTAGCCCTCACGGCTCCCACTACCTCCAGTGGAAACCCTGAATACCGCCCAGGAGTTATCACCTTATAATCATTAGAGCAGTCATTTCTGTGCTTAGTAGACCTTCACTGGAGCTGATTTGTATAATCAGGGTTAATCTATTCTGATTGCAAACATCCACACCATAAAGTTTGAATGAATTCGCACTGATGCTTACTCAGCTCAGAATGCCTCTAATACTTTCACAGAGCTACACCATGGGATTTTTGTTTGGTTTTGAGGGTGATTTGATACAGCATAAGTAAAGCTGCTGTACCCTTCCACCTTATGAATTTTAGGAGAACTTAACTTGTTCTATCATCAGGTATACGTAGGGTACACAAAGCAGTGGGAAGCATTAAAGCAGCAGCAGCAGTGGTAAGCCAGTAGCTCTAATGCTGAGGTTACCTGTCTGCATGAAAGCAGCAATTAGGCTTTTGACAAGAATAACCTCAGACAGACTCGGAAAGCAAAACTGTATTTGCCTTAAAGGTTTTATGTGTGGGTAGGAGAAGGGCTATAAGCCCAGCAGAGAGGCATTCATTCTTTCCTCTGCACACCAAGATTTACTAGTACTGGTTTTTGGCTTCTGCTTTCAGAAAAGTAAAGAAGTTCTAATCCTTTTAGGACGTTTAAGAATACAGTAAGACCCTCAAATTTCACAGTGACTTACAAATTAAAGAGTAAATGTAAGCCAGTCAGGAATTCATTTTTCCTTTAATTAATAATGAGGATTAAACTTTCCCTTTAAGCATACATGAAAAAATGAAATTTATGAACATAACTTGTATAATGCCCCATTCCCTCGGCTCTTTTTCTTTCCTGTTACTGTTGAATTACGACAGACTGAATGCTTACCAATTTATAATCTTACAAACTAATAGTCAGGATGGCAGGGAATGCTTCCACAGATTTTTCCTATTGATGTGCTAGTCGTGCAGGTGCCTTCTCCCAGAGGACAGTTTGGTCTCTGACCTACCTCTGTAAGATTCCCCTGTCAAGAGTGTCTATCAGCATAAGTTACTGTCATATTTATGATGCAGATACCTGTCTATTCATCACCGAACTGAGATCACTGCCTTAATTTCTCAAAATAACTGACGAGCCAAAGGTTAGTAACTTTTGGCCACCATGAGTTTGCAGTGGGTTTGGACTGACCACCTACAAGTAAAAAAAAAAAAAAAAATTAAAAAATTAAATAAAGTCCTCTATGCTCCATTACCAGCGCTTTGAACCATCCAGTCACACGGATTTTGATGTCCTGAGAGGGCAAAAAGAATGCAGATTGGCATGAGAATACCACATTAATTCAGCAGTTAAATGGTTCTTTGAGAAGATTCACTGACAGAAAAAAAGCATAGCTGTCTTTCCAAGTCCTCATCCTCTTTGGGCCTTTACACATTTTCTGTGAAAAGTTGATTCTTTTCCTTCCTCCCCACCTTTTTTTTTTTTTTTTTTTTCCAAACAGCCTTTTATCATCTAACATGTGAAACAATTGTAATGTGAGGCATGTGAGCAAAGAGCCTTTGCCACTGGGCCCTCATAAATCTTGCCAGTTCCCAGTGAACAACACCAAATATTTGCAGCTGAGGAACATTTGGTCTGGCTTAAATTAACATATCTCAGCAGTCAGAAGTCATTAAGCTTTGCCAGTGATTTGAAACCATTTTTCCATTTCAAAAGCGACACTGGCTGTTACTTATTTTTCTGGATGAAGAAGGTGGTAAGGAACAAAAGCAATGAAATGAAAATGGGAGATACTAATGAAAAAAAAAAGATAAAAAAGGCTTTGAACCGCCTTTGGTAGATTTGTTACTAAGACTCTTTTTAAATAGCAGAGCACTTATGTATAAGATCAGATAATAATTCAAGATGATACATGTTAATTTCAATGGCAAATTATGTGATTTAAAGGCTGTGAAAATGTATACTTATTTTCTTCCTTAATCCCCTGTGAATATAGGCACTATCAGTTTTAAAAGCTGATGAAAGCTTTAAATGAAAAACAATAATCCAACCTTCTTCAATTAAAGGCTGGAAGTAGATTAACTACTGGAGTAAAGGAATGTGCTGTTGTGCTTTGCAGAGATCACATCCGATATGGGTCTATTCGGATGCTGGGAGCTGGAAAAACACCTCAAATCAAAACCACCACAGTCCAAAAATATCACAAGCAGAAAAAAAAAAAAAAAAGAGCCTAATTGTCCCACTTGGTTTTAACGCAGGTAGAATGTGAGTTCATATTTTCCAAACCTGTTACATGTTTTATTTACATGGCACATAACTCTCCTTCCTGTTCAGATGGTAAATAATCATCATCTGAAAATCCATGAGATCCACCCAGTGGCCGAGTTGTCAGAAACAATGCCCATGTCCCCACATGTGCAGCTATGTTTACTGGTCCACAATTATATAACTGTTAGAAATCCACGTCAAAAATGTTCAATTACAACATGTGTTTGCCACTTTACAGGAAGAGAAATATTGCAAGAGATTGTATACACTGATTTCAATGCAGTTATGATTTCTGACTTAAATGTGGATAGCTAAACCGACTACACTCACTCAAATAAATGGTAAATAGGATTTTTCAGCCTCCAATTAGTTTTGTTGACAAAGTTCTAATAACCTTGAATGTTTTAGATTCGTGTTACTTTGAGAAGATACTGGCACTTAAAGGCATTCCAGTTTATGAATCATTATTAAAGACAAGCCTTCCATGTTGAGATCTTTCTGAGTTTGCCAAACTTCTTAAAGTCTCTGCAGCTTTAGTAAAATCAGTTCTGGGTAAAAAATAGATAATCCATTAAGCAGATTTAAAAGACAAAGAGTTCTAAAAAGAAAACATAAATAGGGTATGAAAAGGCTGCCAGGATATCTACATAATCAACTAATTTTTAAAGTGTGCTTTTCTTTCAGGGGATTTTATTTTAAAAATAATGTTTAAAAAATCTTGTAAAAACTTTTTGAGAATACAAATCTTCAGTGTTATGTTCAAATGAATTACACGATTCCTATCCTTAACCAAAGATTAAACTAAGGCATATGGATCCCGAAACACAGGAAACAAGACCAGAGTGTTTGCGAATATGAAAATATTAGAGTAAATGTGCCTTGTGTTCTCAGATAAATGGTTTTGTTTTTCTTCGCCCATAAGAACACAACAAAATGAATCAAACCTCATTTATTCACTATTTCTATTCAGGTCATGTTACAGCTGAAAAATAGCAGAGAAAAATCTTTATCCTGTTTTCTTTCATTAACTACTGATAACATTTCTTTACCAATTTACAGAATCATATAATGTTTGAAGTTGGAAGACCAACTGGAGACCACCTAGTCTAGCCCCAACTCAAGACTGTGTCCAGTTGGGTTTTGAATAGCTCTGTGGAGAGATTTCACCACCTCTCTTCACCACCCTCACAGTAAAATAGACTTTCCCTATGTTTAAATGGAATTTCCCATATTACAACTTCTGTCCATGTCCTCCTGTCCTTTCACTATTCTGTTTCACTAGCCATTCCACCACTCTCCGTCTTTGGACTAATAATATGAACACAAACCACATCATCCCGCACTGAAGAAATAGAACAGCTCTGTGAAATTCCCTCACATTATACAAGGTTGCCCCAGTAGAGGTCTTCTTTTGTCATAAAACATTTTCCAAAACCTACACTCTAATCTCTTCAGGAAAACCAGGAGGGACACTGCCTTAAAACCTTCAAGATCAGGTCTGAAGGCACAGAAAAACTTGTGGAAGTGCATTTCCTGCTCCAGCCACTTTCTGTGTAACCCCACACGTTTAGAGTAAACTGAAGTAGATGCTACAGTTTGAAGTTGGAGAGTGTCAATGAGCAATGTACCACACACATGCATCAAGGTAAGAAGGAGAATGTAAAACTAAAACTCTGAGTTGGGAACAGTATAATGGAAGCACACAGCAGGTCTAGAAATCAATTAATTGCATGCACAGACAGTTTGCCAAAAAATGGCTGCTTTCCAAGATCTGTTCTTCCAAGATCTCCAAACCTGTCATCATGACTGTTTGGTTAAGCAGAGCTGTTACGTGGGAGGACCCAATAAGGTGCTGAGGGTCTTCCTCTAAATTTAGTCCTAGTTCTCAGTATCTGTTTACTTCAGAAATCTTTCTGTCTCTTCTCTCCTACCAGAATAAATAGGAAGAAATCAGAGAGAAATTACAGGAAAAAACAGGGCTACTTTGGCTTTCTGTTCCTCTATTCTACATCAAGGAAACTGTGAAATCAATGAGAACAGAATCAGTCCCACTATTCAAGAGCATTTTTCTCCAGCAACATAGCCTACCATCTGGTTAGGCATAGGCTACAAAGCGGCTGTAGTAGTCAGGGTTTGTCCTGCAAAGCGCTCTTTAATTGCTCAAGAAGATTAGTATTTTTTCCTCTCTCATGTCATATGGTGAGGTCAGGCTTTCAGGATGCTCATTTACCTTTCATAGTTTACTGAGCAACAATATTCTGGATGATGTATCGCTTATAAAACTTACACGTTTGAAACTACGCACATAGTATGATTGCATTTGGGTTATTTAATTAATTACATTTCTTCAAACATGTCTAAACACTGTGGTATTAGTGTAGGAAATAGATCATCATTCAGGTTTAGATATATTTATATTCCTGGAGCTCCAACAAATATCAAGCACAGAAGATACTCCTTGAGCCCTGTAGCTACGAAAAGTATTTCATGTGATTTATTGTAGCATAGGAATATATGTAATGATGAAAATAAGCCAAGAAGTAGAGGAAATGACTTTTTTTTATCCCTTTGGAGAAATCATAGCTATAACTTACGGGAAGACCAGTCTAGAATGAATTGTGTGACTCTATTATCAGCTGTGGGGTAAATAAAATAATACTCTATTTAATAGACCTGACAACAGCTATTTCATTTACATCACGAAATAAAGGCTGCTTCTTTTAAAATAAGCTCACCAAAGATGAAGTTGGGAATAGTTAACAACTGAAATGTTCAACTTTGAAAGAGTATATGCAGAATTTATAAAATTTCTAGTTCTCATTTTAGATTTGCTTGTGTGGAGGGCTTTTAGCTTCATTTTCAGGGAACAACATTGTTGGGTGGATGGTTTGTTGCTTTTTTTTTTTCATTCTCCTTCCCAAAAAGAAAATGAAAAGAGATAGAGAAACACTGAATAATAGCAATGGCTAGGTTCAGGCCTTATGAAATTGGTGCTAGCTAAACTATAGACAAAATCACCAACTGAACTTTAACTTTTGCAGTATATTTGGAATAAAGCCATTTTAGACAGATGTTCATGGGCACAGATAGTGCTTACAGAGTTCAGACTTCTAAAATGCACTAAAATGGGTGTTATTTTAAAGGAATTAAAGCACTGCACATTAGTAATTCAATTCAATTCAATTCAATTCAATTCAATTCAATTCAATTCAATTCAATTCAATTCAATTCAATTCAATTCAATTCAATTCAATTCAATTCAATTCAATTCAAAGATTACATTTTAAAAATTCCCCGTGAAGTACACAAGCAAACCTAACCCACTTAAACGGTCCCCTTCATTTCCTTGGATGTCAGCTATTTATAACAGTTACTTTGCCACTCAAACAATTTTGTGACAACAGCAAATGAGTTAGGCAATCCTTAACAAACACATAAAGAACAGCTCTACAGATAGTTGTTAATTATGTAAAGCAACTCGTTGAAGCATAAAAATAAAATGCAAGAATTCAGGTTCGAGCAAAGGGCTTGGAAGTCAGGTATGAATACACCCAATTCTATCTGTCCCACCAATATAGTAGCTACCTACTTTTTCTAACTGTATTTCTGTTGTCATTATTATATTTGTGAAGTCGTATTTGTATTATTGAATGAGTTGAGTATTAACAGTAATCAAGGTTTCGTTCTGCTGTGCTAAAATGGGAGTATAAATTCAGAGAAAAATTTTAAGAAGTGCAGAAAGAAACATCCACAAAATTATTTTTCCATTTGTGTTTGCTTCAACTGCAGCTGGTATTACAGAATGTATCTGATGTGCAGGATAGAATATACTTGCTCTTTTATGAAATACTGTAGTGAACAGAAAAGTGCATAATGAAAGTAGCCGTAATTAAATAGACCTGTAGTTCTTGCTTGAAATCGTTTTCATAATTCTGCTTTCAGAAAAGAATTGCTGGGATCAAACCTAGGTCTACTCGTTTTGTAGTTCCACTAATAAGTCATTCTCCGACCTTTCTAACAACTTCGTTACATGGGTGCATTTCTTTCAAAAGTATGAACTATAAACAAAGTGGAACAGAAAAATTAATACCCCAAATCAGGGCAACTAAGAAGCTGTTCATGTGTTATGTAAAAGACATACAGAAAGAGTTCTTAAAATAATTCTTCATGACTTCAGAGTTTTCCCTCAGATAGACAAACCAGGTCTTTTATCCATTCCTTACCTGCACCTGACCAGGATGACATCAAAATACATTGTACTTTACTATTCACTTTTTTTTAGTATTTTTAAAGGTTAAGAAAAAATGTTGATATAGGTTTCCTTTAGTTGAAAATAGGAGTATTATTTTAATATATCAGAGAAGACAACTATGGGAAAATAGTACACCAACCTCTATTCTATTGCAGATTTTCTACTACAGAAGTCTGTATTAAAACAGTTAACATATCTGTCTCCTCTCTGTTTTTTTTCAGAACAGCTCTAATTTAGATATGGAAATTTTTCAAACTTAAATCAACAGCAAAAGAACTTGATTGACTCTGTATTAAACTGTGCTCAATGTTAAGTCAGGTAGTCCACACATCTCATAATTCTAATTAAATTTTTATGCAGCACTTAAAAATACTGTAATATAATATTAACAGTTAATTTAATAATTAAAATAATTTTTTTTTTTTCCCCAGTGACTTCATGGCTAGTGTTTACTTTATTCTGTATCTGTATACTGCAAGTGAAAAAGCTGTATATGGTATTTTTATTAATTTTATATATTTTACTGGGCCACACACATACATAGACACTCTTACACCGACACACAGACACACACACACACATATACAAGAAGGTTGGCCAGGAAATTAGACATCTTATCTGTGAGCTTGCTAAATAAGGACCAATAACCTAGGTCTGCAGTACTCTGTGTGATAACTGCTTTTACAAAATGAAATTTTGACTTTCTCACAGCTTAGCTACAAGTAGACACTATCAGTAAAACTGCATTTCTGTGCAATATGATGGGAAGTAAAAGATTTCAACATCTGACAGGAGAAAATGAACAACTGATAAACAATCTTTGAAATGTTCTCTCACTGCAAGGCATGCTTTTGATGATGATTTACATTTTTATTATTGTTGACTTTCAGGATGGGGCTGATGGTTGGCTAAACATACAATAACTGTAAGAACAAACCACATAAAATGCAAACCAAATCAAAAGAAAAACATGACGGGTATAATCTGCTTTAAAAATTTTAACTGTCATCATCTGCTTTTGTTAATTTTTCTCCTTCCTTTAGATATTCAGTAAATGTAATTAGAATTCATTTTATTGGGAAAAATAAAAATAATAATAAAAAAAGAAACTGTTATAGTAACTTTCTGATTCCAACATGGTAAATATACCAATTCCTCTTCCACTTTTCTTCTCCCACTCAAAACAAGAATTAACTTCTAATTCTCAGTCCAATGCACAATGAAGGACCTAGTACTAACAACACTCCTGCAAAGTCAGCGTTTGGTGTTGTACCCTAATCTGGGGTTGTAGCTGTGGGGAAAACTGTGTGTAACTTAAGAAAGATAATCATGCTGAAATGTCAATGAATAAAAAATCTGGTTTTGAAAAAGTGTATTACTTCCTTGACAGTGAACTCATCAAAAATTTCTTGGCTCTGCACTGAAGGGAAATGCAAGAAATGGAGTAAAAATTTTTTGTTAATTTGGTTAATGTGTTCAGCTGAGTAAATAAAAGGGAGGAAACAAAAGCATAAGCAATGATTTTATTTTGTTTTGCTGTTTTGAAGACAGTTTTTGAAAGGTTTGGGTTTTTTGAACAATCCATTTTTAATTTAAATTAATTGAGACAGTTATAATTTTTAAAGCAATGACATAACTGAAAAATGTATCCTTTTTAAAATTAAAAAAGAATAAAAAACATTTTCGGTTAAACCAATGCTAATTTGATGAAATCCTCATTCCCCCTGTAAATTCCAATTAAAATTTTACATAATTGTTTTCTACCTGTACTATTTAGTCCACGAATTAAACTGAAAATTTCATTAGCCACCCAGCTTTATCTTTTAAATTGAATCAAGTAAATTAAATAAAATTGGTTATAAATGAACACGCCCTCATCTTTTAGTTAAGATTTTAATTATAAAAATTTAATGTTAAATAATCCAAAACAGAAAGAGAAAAAAAACCAAAACACAAAAAGTTGTGGTTGAATTCTGTAATGCTATGAACACTGCAGAAATCTATAGTATAAAACCAGAAAGTCCTTTTATTTCTGTACCTATCTGCAATCAAATACTGTTCAGCATACTTTTGGGTTCAGCTGTGAATTCCATCCTTAATCATACCTATTTGTAAGGGTTAAACTAACTCACGAGATCAAGTTGTATCTACTTATTTACTGTGTTACATCATTTTAATCAGTGCTCAGAAGTACTGACACATAATTCAGCTCCTAGAAGCAAGGACAGCAATACTAGAGTTTATCATACAAACTATTGGGATGACAGTCTAACACAGGCTTAGACCATAATTCCTGTTGGGATTGTTTATGTAGACTCGTGGATGACTATTGGTAACTGATGCAGAAAGCAAAAAATGGAGAAGCATGAAAGTAAAAAATGGTAATCTTGATTACACAACTACATCTTATTATAGATTATAATTTTCCAATGGTGTTGAGATGTACAGCTTTTACAGGCCAATTAGAAAATATTTCTTTTATTTTTATGACTATTAGATAAAGGAGAATATAATTTATTAATGCTTGCAAAGAAGTTCAAAACCAATTATTGTTCAAAACTTACATTGACTTTAAGCAAAATAATTATCTCCATTCATTGTTTTTGAAAGTAAATAATTAATATATTACCTTGAGTCTTCCACCTCCAAAGTTATAATGGTTAGAGTATAACAGAGTGTCTAATGGAACAACAGGAAAGGCTTCCCGTGCCGTATTTCTCATGAAAAAATCTGAATTGATAACTGACATTTCCGTTTAGAAATAGGCAACCAAGGAACTCAGTTATTCAGATTCTGTGCAAATATCCCTTACATTTCACACATCTCACCTTGGCTAATAGCTGCAGCAGAAATCCTATCTGACTGACATCTTGCACAAAACGCATCAAGCGCAACCTGGAGATAACAGCAGGCTAAGGACCCTTAGCCTTAGATGAAGAGCAAAACCAAGAATTCTACTTGATAGCATAACTTTTGGTAGCAAAGCTATTGACTGGCTTCAGCAACCGCTTTCTAATGGGTAATAATTGGGTACAAGTGAGTATCTGTAGTGCTAACGTGCAGTTTAATGAGGTGGGTCTCTCAGGGTGAAATGAACGGACGAACCCCGACCAAACATTTTGCAAGAAATCCGCCCAAAGTCTAGAAAATGTACAACAGCAAGTGTTTAGAAAACTTCGTATTTAAAGAAATCCAATTACATGAAATCATAAGTTGATAAAGAGAGGGAATCTGCAGATTTGCAATGTGGGTCTTAAACATTTTTGATATTAAATGAAAGCAAGCAGAGCACGGAGTGTAATCCTAAAGACGACAGGATCATAGATACTATTTTGCTGTAAATAAAATGTTCTGTTAGTAAAGTCATGGTCCAATACCCTTTCCTGAAACAAATATTATTCCCTTCTCTTTGGATGTCATAGCGCTAAATAAAAGGGCTGTGATTTGATCTCTGACCATCCGGTGAAGTAAGATTTTCTTGTGTCCACGTTATTTAGTGCTAGTACTTTCTAGAGCAGATGTGTTGTGGAGGGAGCTAATTGTGGCAGTCAAAACAGAGCCAGGCTAAAAGCTAACAATTAAGCTGTATGGACAATCAAGGATTCAGTGCTTAAGCTCCCTCCCTAGCTCTCTTTTATTTAGCAGAATTTATGGCCTGTTATATTGAGGCTTTGCTGTGTAACAAAGGAGAAACATGCCTTGAAAAGGCAGCTAAAAAGTCATTGAAGTAGTATTTTTGAGTTCGTACAATGGAAAATGGACATGTTTTCACTGTCCCACAGATCAGACTGCTAAAAAACTGAACATATGTTGCTATTTTGTTTGAAGTGCAAAAATTGCATGCAGATGACAATTTAACTTTTCATTCAAAAAGGTCTGTATTTGAGCACATCTTTGTTGAAAAAAGTTTTAAATCCCTCGGCTGGTTTTAACCAGAATTATAATTAAGAGAAACCTCTCTAACAAACATTTGCTATACGGGTTTATTTTTTTAAAATTGCTCCATGTGAACAGTATTAAATCTTAGCTCGTGATTTAAATCATTGGTTGCAGGGCTTTTGAGTCTTGCCTGTTGAGAACAAAAATGCTTAACTACATTGGCGAGCTGAATTCCTAAATTCCTAACCTGACCCAAGATGTGACTGGTTAGGTTTCACACATGCTGACTTCCATAGGTATCTCCTATTAAGATGATCAGTAATATATAACCTATCACAACACATATACCGTAAGCTCCTGCAGTGCATTCAGAACTTTTCTGTGCTCAGAGATATCCAATACCCATTATTTCTAGTTAGTAGTAATTCTCTGAATGTTGACCTGGTTAGAAATATGCTCAGTGGAAAAAAAAAAAAAAGTTGTGGGAAAATAATTGTCCCATATTATTTGCAAAATGACCCATAATAAAGTGTTTCTTTTTTTTTGTTTCTTTTTTTTTTTTTTTTAATGTTATAATGTAGCTTTGGCCAAATAGGCATCTAATTTTCCTAGGTTATCAAGTGCTGAAATTTCCCTATTACCAGTGATAACACTAAGAATTGTTTAAGGCATTTTAGCTGTATCTGCAGGGCTCCGTGGAGAGTCTTTTCTCCCGCGTACAACAAATATCTTTTGCCAGTCTCCTTTTGTCTCACTGCCAAGGTCGCAGCCAAGAAACAGACTGAGTTTTTCCACTTTGTTAATCTAGGGTTTCTGGAGTTTTTTAGGAAATGCAGGAAATTCTACGTGCCTAGTAAAAAGCAAGTCATTTGTGTAACGGTGGGCAGCAGTATCAAATGTTCTGCACCTGTTTTACACTCCAGCACTGTAATTTCTGCAAAGTAAACAGTAGATCTCAGGGTCAGATTACAAATTCTAGTAGGCTGTTTGCTAGATTGCCGCTTTGTTTAACCTTTACACTTTCATTTAGAAAGGAGAAAGTATCATTGTCACACCAAGAGGGCAGTTAAAGAGTTTTAATTAACTGTGGAGGTAATTAGACCTCCCAGTTTAACAATTACCAGACAATTCTTTTCTCCTCTAAGTCCTTTAAAGTTGCACAGTGTTTTATGAGAAACAAAATCCATTTCATAAATACTTTGCAAAAAAAGTGGATAAAAGACTACACAGAAAGAAAAGCTGATTTCACTATGAAATTATCTATTTCCTTTTCTTAATTTAATAACAAGTCAAAATCTATCATCTTCTCATCCACCACTCCCTGCCAAAGTCCAATTCTAATCCAATTGCTCCTTTTATTAATCCCCCCTCCCTTCAGTCTCCTGAGCCTCTGCTGCTTGGCCCATTGTGATATTCACACGTATGACGAAGGTGAAAGAAAAACCTCCCTCTCCTTCTTTACAATAAAGTTTGCTGTTGATAACTGCAGTTTAAACCGTGTCTGTCCTGACAATTATTCGAAATCTCTGATCCAGCTCTCTATCCCCCTGCAGAAAACAAGATCTCTAGTCATGGGGGACATTGCTCATCAGTTCTGTTTCTCAACTTAGTTTTTTGAGATGTAGACATAATTCAAAAAGCAAGTAGTAGCAATCTTATCCCCAGAGTCAAGGCAGGAATCCACAACATTAACTCTCCTGAATGCAAAACGTAATTACAAATGTAGACATACTAAGGGTATATACACAGGTGCTTTAAAGCAGTAAAAGGGAAAGTAATGCACAACTTTGTTCAACGGTTCTTCTTAAAGACAGAAAAGAAGGACGGGACTTGTTTTGCTTGCATTAATTACTACAGCTTCACCTGAGTTAACTGCACAACAGGTGTGGGCTCCGGGCACATCTCCTGTATCGTTCTGCTAAAACCTGTTTTCCACACACCTACATTCCAACACACAGCCTCTGCTGAACACGGTGCCTGTTGTACTAATTGTCTATTTGTACGCATATAGAACTATGTTCTACTGTTTATGTCCTCCATGTAAAGCTCACAAATTTTAAGAAAATAATTAAGTAAATTCCTCACGAGTACAGAAGCGGCTGCTACAGATGAAGACGTGCCTCGAATAGGTCACAAAAACACTGACAGAGGGGTGACACTGATGCTGACAGACTGGAGAGCTGCACCCAGGTGTGTACATATAATATGTGTTTCTTTCCTCAATGAAATTTTTGTAACATTTAATTACTACAAAATGTCTTTTGGATACGTCAGTAAGAATTTTAAATAATATGAACCCATGCTGATTGTACTTCTACTCATTTACGAAAAGAAGAGAATTCAGCTTGTTGTTGACAAGCAAATTGTCATGTTTTAAATTTTAATTGGAAGTTGATAGGATAGCCAAAAAAGGACTAAATTTAAAGAAAAGCAGGAGGAAGCTAGAAAACATAAAGAGCTGAACGTGCTGAAATGATGACAGGAGACAGCCATGAAAAGAGCAGTATTTGGCCAGGAGGAATATTTTCTCTTTTGGTTGAATTAATATGTGAAATAAAAATGAAAACAGAAGACCAACATCCAACATCGGCTCAGGAGTTTGAGGTGCCATCATAAAGCTCTTGAGATTTGCTCCCATTACATTAAACACTGCGCCCCCCCCAGTGTAGTTACAAGCATTGTGATCTTAGTTGCTTACTTATTCTGCATATAATAAATCCTTATGTGTAATATGCACCATATAATGGAGTAGTAAATATTTCCAATTAGCTTTAGTGTCACAGTCCTCAAAAACTGATGCATTTATGTTAATATAAAAGCATACATGGAACATTTTATCATGCATTAGAGATTTTAATCAGGTAATCTGCACGGCATCTGGAAACCTAAGCAGAGGCAAAGTCTGCTATAACAAAGGCACTGTAACAGTTCACCTTCAGTGAAGAACAATAATGCATTATTAAATTCACTTTCCTGCTCAGTGGTTACACTTAGCTGACCACAGCAAATTTGCTCTCTGCCTGGTCTTCACAAGTTGGCAGAAAAATAGATTCTGTCACATTTAACGGGTTCTGAAAATGACAGGATGCCTCTCTTGGTTTAACTATAAACCATAATCTTTCAGAAGTAAATATAATTACAAATGCCTTTTGTCACGTAGTTCTTAGGAAGGATATTATATGTGAGTTATTAGAGTAGTAGATCTAACTATGTACTTGAATATCATTAGAAGCCAGAATTGATATTGCACAACAGCAGCTTCAAAAAAGCATCAGATTTCTATTTTTCTTTGATCCTAAATGACATCATAATTCTTAGAAAACAAAGATGCAGACATCAAATTCCTTGAGTGTGGTCAAACCGTTAACAAGAGATATTACTCCTTAAACTAACATCAAAGAAAAACCTATGTTCTCTTTTGTCTGAAATACTGTTTTAATCTTATTCCACATCTATTAGAAATTTGCTTTGTTTTACATACATTTGACTGAGGGAACTTTCAAGAAAATGCCTTAGACTCAGGATTCAGTGATGAAGAATTTTTGATTATGAATCAAAAGTCACTGTAGTTACATGCAACAGAACCTGATTCTTTTTTGCTTCCAAGGAGTTTTATCATGGTGTAAGCAGGATAAGAATCTGCTCCATATGATGACATTCATTTTCAGGTAGAGGTCTTGAACCAACACTGTATATCACTTAAGCCCCAGTGAAGTGCAATTTAGGTCCCAATTAAGATCTGTTAAAGAGTTTTAATTAGCTTTGTGTAGGTAACTAGTTTAGCAATTATAAGACACATTTTTTCCCCTGTAAGCCCTTCAATTCAGGTAGTTTTCTTAGAAATACCTTAGCTCTAAAGTGGGAAAGACAGACTTAGATTCTGGGATCTGTTTATGGCTTTTTATTAGATATTTAGGTACAAAAAAAATAAGGTTTCTTAACTCCTCAGAAGGAACTGAGGTATTACAATGGCACCATACCTGAAACTCAACATGAAACTTAACAAAGTCATCTCACACCTAAGTGGAATTACCATCTTGTGTTAGGTAGTCTGTCCATAACATAAATAATGAATAATTAATTTAGGTGCCTAGATTGAAAATTCTGAAAACTGAGAAGAGGTCTAAAATGGCAAGAAAAGTATGTAGCCTAAATCCACTTCTTCTGAGAACAGCAGCGCCACACTTTGGACAGTAAGACAACTGAAGATTTCCTGGACATTGAATGGGAGTCCTGATCACTCTCTAGCAGAGAGGTACTTACAATCTACAACCTTTTTTTAAACAATTAAACACAAGTTCATAGAATCGTGGCTTGGGTTAGAAGTGTCTTACCACCCATATCATAAAAAATTTCTTCCTTATGTCAAATATAAACCTCTTTCAGTTTAAAACCATTGTCACTACAGCACTTTGTAAAAAGTCTCTGTTTTTCTTGTAAGCCCCTTTGAAGTATTGAAAGGCCACAACAAGGTCTCCCTGGAACCTTCTTTTCTCCAGACTGAACAATGCTAACTCTCTCAACATTTCTGCATAGGAGATGTGTTCCATCTCTCTGATCATTTCTGTACCTCCTCTGGACCCACTCCCCAGGTCCATGACTTTCCTGTGCTGGGGACACCAGAACTGGATGCAGTACACCAGGGTGGGGTCCCATGAGAGCAGGGTAGAGGGGAAGCATCACCTCCCTTAACCTGCTGGCCGCACTTCTGCTGTTGTTAGAGGTGCACAGTGGTGACGGTAAGGAAATTTTCCAGTTCTCTACAAAACCACCTTGAGGAGTAAGTCAAGGTTTTTTTCCCCTCTGCTATCTCAGGAAATTTAGTCACAACTAGCTAATTCAGGAATGCATTTTAGTCATTTCCCCTTCTGCCTGTGAAGAAAATTAATTCAGGTTAAACTCAGATTTAACCTTTAGTTAAACCTGTTCCTCTGTTCTGCCAAGAGCAAAGCAATTATAAGAATGAACATGACTCTGCTGCTTGTTTACCTGGGCACTCTCCAACACATGTAGAGTCCTAAATTCAAACCACTGCTTCAGTTACCTATCTACATCAAAATATTCAGTACACCAGGAACTGGACTTACATCCTTTTCTTCCAAATGAATGTCCTAACCACCAAGTTAAGCTTGCAGCCATGCTCATGGTCCCTTTGGCCAAATACACAGCCATGCAAAGATGGTCAGGGTTTAAGGCTCTTCACACTACTTGCTGCTTCATCTCAGTCTCTGGCTTTATTTTGGACTACTCTAACACCCTCCAAGACGGATGTGCTCAAGTGCTTGCCCAATGTACCATCAATATAAGCACGTCCATACCACTTGGATCTTGGGATGAGATCAGTTTCTGTCTTCTTCTGTGTGGCAGGATACCGACAATATTTCTTTCATGTGATCCAGTGAAAACTGGATTATGTCACATAAACTGGAACCACTTTACGTACTGGGAGACTGTCATGATTCAGTCAGCTAATCCACAATGGCATGGCTTTCAGAGACACCTTTCACTTTAAGGGCATGTAAAATTTGCACGGGCACAATCTAATCAATTTAAATATGAAAACTACATCCCCTCCACAAATAGAAATAAATTTGAGGGGGAAAAATAAGCATTGTATTTAATTTATAAATACAGTCTTTGCTTTACCAAGTTAGCATTTTAAAAGATATTAGGTTCATGTCTGGACCTATAAATATCATTGTCAGAGTTCTGAATTCAAATACCAATTCCAGTTACTATGTATTTTTTTGTTGGAAAACAGCAAAGTAACATCTAGCTTATAATTTTTTCCCACCAAAATAGTCATTTCACATTTTTAATAATATCAATAATAATGATTTTATAGCATAGCGTGGATAAAGAACACTGAGTCACACAAACTGTCCTTTTCCCTCTTTATCCCTGCAAGTATTTTCAAGCTTTGCAATTTCCACACTCTTGAGTGAAGGATCCCACAGGTTTCATTGTGAAAACATACTTGGGCAGTCTGTCCAATGACTGCAAATGTTTGCAGGATGAAAAACTACATCTACTTTGGGAAAAAAAAAATCTTGCCTAGATCTTGGAAATCCTCCCCAAATTAGAAGGAACTCTAGTATTCATCCACTGTTTAGGATGACCAGCTCCCCCAACAACATCTAGATAATCTCAGATTTTAGCTGCTTAGCATTCTATACTGGTGAAAGTGACATAACACTTTGAATTTTTGTGGCAAATCAAGTTTAAGGAGTTGCTCTCCTTATAGCTCTTGAAAGAAGATCAGGAATGGTAGTACCATGTCCTAGCACATCTAATTTCTAAAAAGTATAGACCCCTAAGAAAGGATTCCTAAATCCTTTCATAGACCATCTTACCTATACAACTAGCGACCCATTAATATGTTTCAGCGCAAATGCCTGCAGGACTCCTCAAAGGAAAATTTTAGTGAATGAATATTTTCCAGAGCAGTAAGATCTGCAAACTTCTCACACTTTCTTGAAATTGCTACACTTTGATTTGCGAGAGATAACCAGCAAGTAGTGGGCAGCAAATATATTTTTAAAAAGGAGAGCAGTAGCTGAGACAACTGAAAGGAAAGTGAGGTGTAGCAACATATTAAACAGGGCTAACTTAATTGCAGGTGATCATTTGACCATGTCCCAGATTTAATTATATTAACTTTATTATCTGGTTTTGAATTATATTGATCATAGATGGAATACAGTTTCTAAGA